>VXBU01014851.1:167234-206590 GCA_013400315.1 Bombycilla garrulus
CCCCCCCGGGCCCGAGCGCTGCCGCGGCGTTGCCCCCCGGGGCCTGCGGCGGGGGAGGGGGCGCGGAGCTGTCTGTGCGGGTCCTGGCGCCCGCACCGCGGAGCGGGGGCGGCCACAGCGGGGGAGGCCACCCGGGGCTCTCGCTGGGGCTTTGGGGTGCGTGGGGGCAGCGCCGAGCTCGCTGAGGCGGCGGAGCGGAGCTCCTGTCAGCCGCGGGTGCCGGGACCGGGCCGGCTTCAGCTTTGCCTCACCGGCGCTGCTCCGTGGGCCTGCTGGGGGTAGACGCATTGCTCACTGCGGTGCTTGCCTTTAGACAGCTCTTTAGGAGCCTACTTTGTAGTGCTTGTACTGCTTAAAACCGAAGTGAGGCGTTTTTTTCTCCCCGAGGCGCTGATAATGCTGATTTCAGCCTTAGCAGAAGGGTTTTATCACCTCCATATGTAAAGAACGTTTCTGCATCCTGTTTTATGTCCCCATAATACCTTTTTCCCCGTCCCTGTTTTGTTGTTATGCCGCTCGGGTTTTGTCTGATTCTCATATGTTGTCATCTGCTTCTTTTCCTGGGGTTTCTACCTCCCACACCCTGCTTTCCACCACAGGCTGGTGGGGGGGATATGCAGTGCATTTATTTATAAAAGCAGAAGCCACTACCTTAACGACAGCCATATGCGGTGCTACCGCGGATTTGCTTTTACACTATTTCAGGAAAGTAACTGAACGTTTTTGCAAGACTAAAGTTCATTAGTTTGGGGTTCATTTTCCTATATTCAGTAGGAAGTTGAAATTTAAAGTAATATTGCTGGACTTCAGATTATATGAGCTTTGTAGGTCACTTTATAAGCCAGCAGGGCACTTTTGAAGTTATGGAAAGGATACACACACGTTCTGTGAAACCAGAGAGATGGAACCAAGCTTTTGAGCTATGTGCTCTCATTATAGTGTATACGAAGAAAAAGGGTGAGGTGAGGCTGTGAATGTCACATGAACCATATGTTGTGTATGTGGAAGTTCAGTAATAAGCCTGGTCAAGTGTGCCTCAGTGGCTGAACTACTCTGCTCACTCTCACAAAGTTATTTGTGAAGTTCTCATAGTTTAATTCAGCCTGTATAAATAAAATGTTTATATTCAATTAACTAATGCAGTTAATAAGCCAAAGAAAGCACAGTACATGAATGCAGGCTTAGGAGTTGTTGACAAACTTTAATTTCTACCGTAGTGTCGAACTGTTCATTGATATCCACAATTAATTAGGAGAGGGTGTTTGGAGTCCATCTTCTGGCAGAAAGCTGTGAGAGGTATGAATTCCTTGCTTGAGCTTTTGACAAGAATAATACTGAAAGTTGTCCTCACTTCATGCTTTGATTTCCCACAGTAAAAATATGACTTTAGGTAGCAGAGACAGGTATAAGCCTTGGAACTATGTGTTAAATGCTTCCTTGAATGCTGATTTGTCTCTAATGTCTGGTCTAGAAAGAGTCATCTGGAATGTGAGTATAGTGGGAGGAATGAGTACAAGTGGTCCAAGTATTTACATTTCCTAACTTTAGGAAGAGTTTTTAATGACGACTTTTTTTTGGTAGTGAGTATTTTAAATATAGCCTGAGTATTTTAGATATAGCTCTATCATCATAAACTTTACATCAATTGATTGAAAACTTGAGTTGAATGCAAGAAAATTCAGGCCTAAGGAAAGGGGAACTATGTTTTTTTTAAACATCTGATATTGCTGCAGATGATGAAAGCGTTTAAAATGGGGACTGGGGAAAGATATTACGAAGCATTGGCAAAAGCAGCTGAAAAATGCCAAGGGTGTGTGTGTTGTCCAGATGAAACTGGCTGTCTTCTGGTCATTGCAGCAGTGATGGCCTTCCCCTGCTGATCACTCATTAAGAACACTGAAAAAAATCCCTTTTTTTTCTGTGTGTGTGTGTTTGCTGGTGCTATTTGATTCCTGGGATTGTTTCCTCTTGTTCACAGACTAAGAGGTAAAAATGTTCTCATTCTGCCTGAAGAGAGGAAGTGGTGCTTCCTCTGACTCTGCTGCGTGTTCCATGGCTAACTTCAACCACAGGCAGAAGTTTTTCTGCACTCCCACTGACTGGTGGGACAAAGGAGCATGGTCACATACCTGCAGGGAATTCAGTACCTATTCTTCCTTAAGACAGAGCTCTGTGGTTTTCTCTGATATTTTGTTTTTATTTAACTGATTAAAAAATATTCCCTAGACTATTTGCCTGGTTGGGAATCTCAGCTCCTACTGAGGAACTGCTGGAGAGTAAGTTCTGTAACTAGCTAGCCAGCAATTGCAGGGACACTGGAAAGAAGATTTTTATTCAGGGTGAGGGTTGACCTATATCTCAATCTTCTTTTTCAACTATAGTGAATATGTTGCACAGATTGTAGCTGGGAACAATTTACTCGCTGCCAAGGATACTTTGGAACTATTCTTGCTGAATAGGTGCCACTTAAGGTTTTTACTTAACTCACTGCATGTTTTAAAGCTTCATGTAATGGGAATAGCATCTCTGCTATTGAATCTGTTTCTATGTGATTATATCCCTTGAAAATTTGATGAGAAGCAGTCTGAGGTAATTTTTTTCTTCATTTTATCTTTTTTTCTTGTGAGAACTGGATAAACAGAGGTCATGTTCTCTTTCAATGTCTTATCTAGTCATTTGCACAAAAACAATATGGAAAGAAATTGCCAAAAATACTGCAGGAAATATCTCACAGATGCTCTAAAGCAGTCACTGCCAAAGCATTTCTGTTCATGCACCTCTCTTCATGCAAAGATTTTTGGGCATTTTGTATTTTTTGTAAGTTAAACATTGATGTACTCTTGTCCTAACATATTATGTACTTCATACAACATGCAAAAAACCCACAAATGAAATAACGGTGGAATGACCATGGTATTAAGAAAAGTGTTATGTATTAACAGCTGAAAAGATCTGTTATTCCTGTAGCCCAGGTGGGTTGGCTGGCATGCTCCCTGATGTTTGCACACTCCACTTGGGAGATCCCTGCTCTCAGCAGAACTCCACCAGTTGCTTTGTTGTCACAGTGTTTGAGGCTTGAAGAAAACTCGAGTTGGCAAAAACCTGAAGGAAACTGAGAACAGTAACCAGTCAGGGATTCATTAGAGCTGTGGGAGACTGCTTCACTTACTGGATTTTTGGCTACTTCCTGAATGTGAGTGACCATTTTAACACTGAAACTGAAACATAAGTGGTGTTTTTCATCTGGTAGTAGCAGCCCTTTAGTTTCGTGGGATGACAGTTATCTGTTCTTGTAATGCAGCAAAACTTCAGAACTGTTGAGCTCCCTCAAGCTCGTGACGTTATTGCTGAATCACACTGCATAGCTCTTCTGCTTTCTACCCTTCTCTCCTTAGTGCACTCTTGAAAATAGTCATTCTCACAAAATGCTAGGATCTTTATCCAGCATATGGTAGGATCTTTTTCTCTAGCATAGGCTGCCAGAGTATTTCTGCTGTATTTATATTTATGCTTGAGCCTTTTTAATTGAGGAAAAATTACTACTTTTTAAATCTGATGTTAATTGTATATGAACTGGTGGATGGTTGAAAAAATATTTTGGTTCTATGAAGTGCTTTAAAGCCCTAGCTGGGTATGAGAGCACCCAGCAATGTCTACAGCTCAGTGAAACATTCTGTACCACATTGTCAGCTGCCCACTTGAGCCACAGGTATTTTTGCCTGCCTTTTGCTTTTAACAGATCATTGTACTCCCTAACTTGTTTAACAAATTGTCAAATTAATTTCCACTTGACCTTTTTAGAGGAGATTTATAGAATTAGACAGCTGTGGTAACAGATCCAAATTGAAAAAAAAAAAGAACAACTTAGTTACTTTTTAAAATTGAAGTGTGGAAAAACAAGCTAAACTATCAGCTTTAATCTCTGAAGCAGGTGCATATGCATAACATCTGTGACCTTGTTCAATTGCCCAGCCTTGACTAATAAACTGTTCTTAGGTCCAGCTGTGACCTTTCACAGACCTTTCATTAACAGTTTCAGAATAGTTTTCTTTACTGTTTCATAGGAGTAAACACACTTCTGTAAGTAGTGGGTTCATATTAGTCAGCAGTTCCATGAAACAACAAGGCTGTAAGTGATCCCTCCTTTAGTCATAATCTCTGCAACCTCATCTGCCTACCTTAGAAAGAAGTCTCAAAGCTAAGAAATTTGCTTTAGTGCCTTTTGGAACCACTGTTTGCAAACAATCGTTCAAGTACAACTTGTCAGCAGCAAAGCTGGTTTCTTCAGAGAAAGCTTAAATGATGCAATAGAAAGGAAATAGGTTTATTTACTTTCAAGGAAGAAGAGCAAACACTTAGTGAGCTCTACCTTATGTTGCTCAGGTGTCTCCTGCCTTTCAATTTGGTAAACCTTTTGCTTTGTATATGAAGTTACAATAAAATTGACCTTTCACATATATGCACAGACAATATAACCTATTTATATTTGGTCCTGTGTGGTCTTTTGATATAAAGTGAATCTACCACCACAGATTGATACCAGTTGGAGCCTTTTCTGAAATGTTAGAAAGCTCTAGTGCTGCCAGGCATATAGGCTGGTTTTGTACAGACAAAAACAATCACCCTAGGTGCTGTAGCTGTTAAAAAAAAGCCCAAACATGATGTTTCCCACTGCAATAATAAGTACTTGATAAGTGTTTTGTATATATTAGAAGGAGCATGCAAGCTGCTGGGTGTGTTACCCTGCCTTAGTTTTCCCACTCTCCAGAAGCATGTCTGGATGTCTCTGAAGCTCTGAAGTTTGAAGGTGGTGTTTGGTCTTAGGTCTAAATTATTTAGGATAAAAGAATGTGATATGTGGGAAACATGGTAAATAACAACTTCTTTCATAATTTCAAAATAGAAACACCAGTGAGTGTCCTAAATGTGTGTATACTTTTACTGAATTTAAATACCAATTGTCATATCCTGTTCTGGAGTGTCAAAGTTCAGTGGCAGAACTTATGATTTATCATAATCGCCCTTATCTGTCAGATTCCTCAAGCTTCTAGGCCCTGAGATTCTGCCAGAAATGCAGATAGCCTTGTTTTTTACTTATGCCTCATAATGTGGCGTTTTTTTCCGAATTGGTGTTTGTTCTTGCTGTCTTGGTTGCTCCTTGCAGGATCTGTTTCATCTGGAGTGCTCTTTGCTGTCTCCATGAGTTTTTCTGAAGTACTCTACACATTTTCATTTTCAGACCTGTGGAGTACAGCTGCTTACCTGCATCAACTGTTCTAGAACCTTTTTAATTCCATGTCTGCTGGCACTCAGGCTCTCTGAGCTTTCCATCCTCTTCACCATCCTCAACAGGCTGGTTTCTATGTTTCAGTTGTGCTCTCAATCATCTCATTGCTAGAGTTTTGCAGCTTCTGCTGTTACAGCTTAAAGTTGAATTCTCCCTCATCTTTTTGCTTGTTCCAGTCAAAGGTTGTACTTCAAGTAGCGATATGGAATCCAGATTCCAGAAAGCTATTTCCAAGATTAACCCTTTCATTGCAAGGGTTACAGTAGTAGGCTTCAAAATATGACCCAGTGAAGTGTCATGTTTGGAATTTGTTTCATCAGAGAGGGTTTATCTCTGGGAAGTCACTTTACCTGCAGGAGAATGAAAATTGTGCAAGTTTTGTGTGCTGCTATGTGCTCACAGGAGTCAGCAGAGTTCTGTGAACTGTTGAAGTGTTTGTGCAGGTTGCCTTTCATGTCCAGCTGTGGCATTCTAAGTGTATCTCGTGAACTTCTGCCAGTTCAGACACCTTTTCCAGTCACAGTGCAGGTCTGCAGCCCATCGTTGCTTTGCCACTGCTGCAGGGCACTGTGCACCCCAGAGCCTCAGAAAGGGGGATTTCTAAACCTGGGAAGAGTTAGTGGCAGCTTTTCTAAGTGGTCTGTTTTGAGCTTTTGTTTCAATGTGAGTTTGTACCAGAGTGAGACCTATAGAATCTTCTTTCAAATGTAGGGGGGTTGTTTACTGCAATGAGATGGTGTCAGATACTGATGACTCTGAACAGTCACATCCCAGTGATGTTCATTTTAGAGGCTTCCCATCAAAATGATTGCACAGACCAAGTTGGTTGAAGCAGAAGGAGTAGCCCATTTTAGTTAAAGCAACAAAACAAAAATTGTTGCAGAAACAATTCTAAAAAACAATGGTAAAGCTGTCATAAATAAGCTTTTCTGATTATCTTCACCTTTTCACCTGTACTCCTTTAGGTATCTGCTTAATAGTCTTTCTTCTTTACCATTTCTTCTCCTTCAGTCTTTCTAATCAAGTATCATATAGCTTTTAGACAAGAAAGATGACAGTTAAACAAGACTTGAATCTCTTGAAGAGTATCTTAAACTAACTCCTCATGGTTTTGAAGAGAAACCTCTCGATAAAGGTTTGAATATGTTGGTCAGGCAGAATGAATTGGGATTCTATAAAGGACAGTATTTAATTACAAGCATGGGGGTATGAATGCAACTTTCTGATCTCTACTGAAGCTGATTTGGTGACTAAAAACCTGGTGTTCCACAGGCCTTTTTCACTTGATGCACACCTTTTCAAGTAGTTTAATTGGACTTGAACCATTCAGACTGTGATTTGGGTTTAGAAAAACCACACTTTTTCACTGAGGAACACACAGTTGGCATAATTTAAGAGGATCACCTCTGAAAAGTTTGATTCCTCCTTGTCACAGTAATAAGGTTTTTCTGAAGTATATTAGTCAACTTAGTACACTAGAATATTTCAGAACCATGGTACAATATTGTAACTAAAGGTTTTAGTTTTGAGATAGTTACTCATTTTACTGACTCTACAATGTCTCTTCTAGATGAAGAAGGAAATCAAGATGAATCACTGGAGTCAAAGGTGAGGAGATAAGTTTCTAGTCGTTCTGTTTTTCCTGTGGAGTGAGAGCAGAGGTCTGAAATTCAGAAGAACAATTTGATTCTAGGTTTTAAGCTTTTCTGTAGCTCTTGCTGTCTCATTAATTTTTACTGTGCATCAGGGAAATTAATACTGTCTTACAAGTTTGAAGCATTTTTTTTCAAAGTCCTGAAAAAGGGATGGAGGCAATGAGAGCTGGTAGAGGTAGCTCAGCTTATTTTGAGTCAACTGTTTAAGTTTTAATTAACCATATCTTTTAAGTTTTGAAATTGATTTTAAGGCAGCTGCTGCTTCTCAGTTTCTAATCTTCTAAACTATGTGGCTGCTTTCCTTCAGGCTTTATCTGCAGAGGACCAGGTAAAGGATCATTCCACAGGAACTCGGGTGGTAGCAGGCCAGATCTTTCTTGAATCTGGGAAATCGGACTCTCAATCAGAGAATGAAGAGAACTTTCACAGTCAAGAAGAGGAAAAAGAGAATTCACTGGAAGAGCTGAACTCTCTAGAAGTGTCAAATCTATTAAATAAGGATTTGGAAGAAGCAGAAATACAGAGTCCAGGTAACTGCTCAAAGACTTTTGAACAAGCAGCAATATAGATTGAGGGTGAACGCAAACAGTAATTTTGAACACCTGAAATAACTGGTGTCTTAACTTTTCTGCAATGGAATAGTAATTGCTTCCTTTTTTGTTAGAAAGTAGCATCAAAAAGTCTTGAAATGTATTGTAATTGAAATGAGTAGTTCTTTTTAGATGCATTTGAAAGAATTTTCCAGTTTTCTTATTGTTTCCATCTTGCTGGAAAGCTTTTAAGTATCAAATAGAGAAGGCCCTGATTTCTTCAAGTAGGAGTTATAGATCCTGTGCTCTGTGTATGTACTCCAGCAGCACAAAGAGAAATTAGCATCAGTCTTTTGCAATATCCTGACTGTTTGCTTGGTGAGGCAATTGACAGAAAAGGAACAAATAGTAATGGAAAGACAAGCCTCCTAGAACAGCATTGAGAGCCTCAGTGGAGGCTCAGATATGGACAAGAAATCAGTAATTTAGAATTAGTGCTAGTAAAGGTTTTAACTTTCTTACCTACAAAATTTGTCCTGTCTTCTGATGAGTGAGGAGATCGTGTGTAAAGTAAACTGTTTTTTTAGTTATTGCTGTTTTGTGTTCTAGAGTTCTATAACACTAAAGTTCCATGATAACAATTTTTGCAGAAAATTGCTCACAAGTTTATACAGAGCTGGCAGTTCTGTTGCATTTATTTTCCTACTTGGAAGAATCTTACAGTAATATTGCCAATACTTACAAGGAATCTTATATATTTGGCTTTCCTGTAGCATAAAGTTTGAAATGAGACATAAGTAAATTAGGACAAAATATAATGAAATGCCACATTTTATTCAGAGACAGTAAAGAGTAAATTGCTTCTGGAGCTTTTGATTTGACAAAAGCTAATTTATCCTCTGGGTAAATTGTTTGCCTCACTTGGTATTTATCAATGTCTAAGTACATAAATAACTGTTGTGAGCATTTTAACCTTTGCCTGCATTGCTGTGTTGCTTTTGGGATTAGTCTTTATTATCTGGGAGCAAAACCAGCTTATGATTGAATTTAGAATTAAAAAGTGCAGAGAGGGGAAGCATTGGGGCAGAGTAATTTCATAACTTCAGTGTGCAGCTCCATTTCTTGCAGAGCACTGTGTAAAACTGCTTTCACACAGGAGGCAAGGTACAAAACTATACAAGTAAAACCATGGGATCTGGAGTAGAGCTGATATCCTGGACTTGGGGCTTGCTCAAATGATAGTGATAAGAGGTCCCATAATTCCTCAGCAGGAATTTATATATTGCTTTGTAGTTAACAAATGGCTAAAATGATTCCAGGCTAATTGCATCTTAACACTTTATTTTTGAGTGCAGTTACTGAAAATAACCGTTTTTCTCTTGTGGTATAATTAACTTGGAGTGATGTGGTGGAACCTGCATCAAGGCATCCAGTTATGAGGAACAGTTTGAACAGGTCCAGCTATACCTGAAGACTTTCTTTTGCTTCAAAAAATCAACAAGAAATATTTAAATTAGTATAGTCTTTAGGCCTTTCAATTATAGACTCTGAAAAAAAGAGCTAATTTTCTCTGTAACTACAAGACTTACAAAGTTAACTTGAAAAAACTCTAAGATTGACATTGTCAGTTGCATGATTTTGCAAGTGTTTTCAGATGAAGCTGAACCCAACTGTTGGATTTAGCTTAGTGAAAGAAGAAAACTTTTATAAAGGTCTGATTGAAATAATTCCATCTTCAAAACCTAGAGAATTCTTATTCTTCATAGAAGATTGATTTTATTTTAGAATATTGTGATATTGGAGTAAGAAACCTTTGAAGTTTTAGTGCATGAAAAATGATAAATTGTGCTGTTCAAAGCCATTTTGAATGCAACTAAATATATTGGCAGAATAAAATAATGATTTTAATCTTAAGTATTTTCAAGAGTAGGGAGGTACTGAGCTCATAGTGATGAAAATCTTTTCATCTAGTGATTTCACTCAAATCTTTTCATATGGTTGTGTGTTGGAGTGTGCTCCCTGCTGATACTCAGTACTTTTAGCACAGCATTTCCTGATGTGTGCTGTTCTGTCATGATTGTCTCTAGCCTTGGGGCTAAAATGAATGTGCTTGGAATGCACTTACAAGCTCTTTTGCAGAGAAGAGAGTGCAAGGAAAGACTGTTTTGGTAGGCAATAAAAATGTAACTGAGATTTGCCTTCTCCAATCAAAACGATACTTTCTTTGCTTAGAACTAAGACTGTTAAGGAACCACATACCTTCTGCTTCATTTCATAATTAAAACAAGGCATTATATTTTTCAAGTGCTGTTTAGAAAAACTGCTTTTTCAAGCTTTTGTAAATTAAAAATCTTACTGAAAACTTGATTAATTATAGTTCATAGAAATTAAAACCTACGTAGGAGCACTTCTCTGCATGTAATATATGATTTTAATTTGAGAATAAAGGAGAGTAATGTGATTGCTGGTGTGTATTTTCAGTTTTGACAGCTATTGGAGGCACTGCAGATGGTGAACCTTGCCACTTTCCGTTTTTGTTTATGGAGAAGGAGTATGCAGAGTGCACTGCTGATGGGAGGGAAGATGGCAGGCTTTGGTGTGCAACAACCTATGATTACAAGAAAGATCAAAAGTGGGGCTTCTGTGAATGTAAGCAACCTTTTGTCTTGTTCAAGGAATGCTTTTTTAGACGAGTATTTACAGTCCTTTTAAGGCTCTTTTTATGAGGATGTTAGAAGACCCTGGCCACCCCATAACACAATAAACAAGTAACTATAAAGGCAATGTTTTCATGATGGAAGAAGCTTTAAAAAAGGCCAGTTCCCAGATCTGTTTTTGAAATCTTGCAGTGAGGACATCTATAGAACTGTTTCTGAGGCTGTAGGAGGGTTGGGGTTTGACAGGTTGCCCATTATACTCACTGATTTGTTGCACAAAGGCAGCCCTCCTCTAGGAAACATCCTTCTGAAGGGGGAACACACACAGCTTGCTTTTGAGCAATGAATGAAAAGAGCATTTTATCAGCAAACCTGTACATGAGAGACATCACACAGGAAGAAATCATCTATTAATGTATCAAACACATCCATTAGACAGCTTTTTGTAATCACTTAGTTTGTTTATTATCTTCAAAAACACTTTTCTTACCCTTTAGAACCAGTAAGAATTTTGAGAGGATAGTCTTGATGGTATATTTGGACCTCTTAATGTACTTTTTTTTTTTAGCTGAAGAGCAGTCTAATAAGAGAAGGCAGATGCAAGAAGCTGAGGATGTTTATCAGATTGGAATGAAAATCCTTAATGAAAGTAGTAAAAAGGCTCAGAAGAAGGTGTAAGTATACTTCATCCACCCCCACAGGAGAAGGATAGTATGGCTGATCATTTTTGCTCAACTCAAAAAACTTGAATGAGCTGCCCTGAGGTTTTGAGGTTTATTGGACTCAACATCAGACCATGCAGTGATAGAAGATAGGTAGTAAATTCAGTGTATTTAGAAAAACAAATTTATGCCTGCATTCCTTTGAATGCAGTAAAAATTGTGTAAGGTTGATTTCTGATGAGTGGGTGTCATCAAAGCATTGACTTAATGCAAGATGAGGCTGCAGTTCTCTAGAGCTAGTTTATTCATGGCAACTGCCCAGGAAGAAAACTGAGAACGTGGTATGAGATAATTGCCCTTTTTCAGGTGTTTGTTACAGTCTGGTTCTCATTCTGCTTCAAAGAGGAAGTGCAAAAAATAGGCATTTCTTGTCCTGCTCTGCTTTTTCTCTTTTCTGATGGTTTTGGTCACCACAAAAATTGTATTAAGCTTAAGCTCAACAAATCATTAAAATTCTAACAAGGAATGTTGTTAGAAAGAAGAGGGTAGTGCTTGTAGACAAAATAAAAAATAAGAAATCAGTGTTCTGTTCATTCTTGTCTCTACTTTCTCTTTTGTATGGATCCAATTACTGATGAAATAGCTGTGGACTTACCACTGTATTTTAGAATTGCTATGTTAATTTAGATCTTCCTCCTATTCATGTTGACAACTTCCTCAGTAAGTGGTGACTTCTGATTGATATGTGAGGACTATTACTGTTTTAAATTTCCTTGTGGAAATAAGGGAGCGTATTCCTACTTTGTATCAGGGAAAGTGAGGCCTAAAGTTGTCTGCACCTTGGCAAAGATCAAGGGAGGCAATATCTGTTGGGTTCTGAATAATGTTTTTTAGCATAAAGTAGTGTGAGAATTATAAAACAATATTAGGCATTAGTTCTCTTGTACACCTTACACTTTCTTAGAAGATGAAGTTCTGTGAGGAACCTGCTATGCCTCAGTCTGTCTTAAAGAACAAGCCTGAGAATAGAAAAGAGGAGAGGTAAATGAAATCTTGGAGTGCTGTCGAAGGTCCCTGAGGCTAAGCTGAAGCAGGCTGGCTGATACTGTGTAACCATGTGTGAGGTGTGGGGGTTTTTAATTGCTGTGGAACCAGCTGCTGTGAAACTACTTCAAAGGGCTGCCCTTCCTGCTGAGACTGAAACAGAAAGAGGAGGTTCCAGAAATCCCCTGATGGTTAGCACGGCTTCTTCAGCACCAAACTGATCATGTACACAGTTGTCTTGGTCCCAAGGCTTGTTTTTTTTACTGGAGTGGTTTTGTACTCAAATTTAGAGACTCCATGGTCTTTTTCAGGCTGCTTCTTTTTACTGTGATATACGAGACTGTTACAGGAGTGGTTCTGCTGGATACCCAGTACAGAACTAAAAATTGTTGCTACAGAAATATGATCATTTGACCTTACATTTATTACGTATCTTAGAGGAGAGGAAATACATACTGCTCTGCTTATGGAGCAGAGCAAACATTAAAATTCAGCTTGTCCATTAACTAAATGATGAGTTGTTGCTTATGATGATGATTTGTAGCTGGAACAAGTGACTATAGGTAGATAGATTTTTAGAAAATAAAGGCCAAAACAAATCAACAAAACACCTCTCCAGAGTCTTCAGGTTTATGAATGGAATTTACAACTTTGCTTCAAGTTGACAAAGAAATTCTTTTCTCTTAAGAGCATATCAGTATCTTCTGAAAGCAGCTGACATGAATCATACCAAGGCCATGGAGAAAGTGTCTTATGCTTTGTTGTTTGGGGATTACCTGAAGCAGAACATCCAGTCATCAAAAGAATTATTTGAAAAACTAACAGAAGAAGGTTCTCCTAAAGGACAAATGGTATGTATGTCCTTAGATTAGGTTCTCCTGAAGGACAAATGGCATGTATATCCTTAAATTCTACATGTGCTTCTGTAGGTTTATAAACGGTTTATGGATGATACTTCCTCTAGGGTGGTTTTATAGATGGCACCTGCAACCTCAAAGTAAACACAAACATATATTTTGTTTGAGTTTTAAAAATATGCTTAACTACCAGTAATATGGGACAGTGGTGATCTTTTAATGTAATTTGTTTCCTCTTGTATGACTGACAACATTGGATGTGTAAGTCAATAAAAAACAGGTAGATATAGGTGACTCCAGCCAACAAACCTTCTGGAACTGTGTACTTTTAATGTCTTTTTGTGCAATGTTGTGGCTTTTCATTTGCCATTTTATCTGAGATGACACCAATTTATAAACTAGGAAACAAAAGTTCCTAGAAAGCTTGATTTGTGTTTAGTGGATTGGGACTTGCTTTGTCCCTGTGCCTTTGAACACTGAATGACTCGTATTTACTGTTACAAAATGTCATAAAATATGGGTGTCACTGTTTTTAATGTCTCAGTGTCTGCATATACTTATTGTTTAGTTCTCACTTGTTTTGGAAGTGCCAGCTTCTGAAGGAGCTATTAACTTTCTCTTCTCTTTGGCTACCAGATCTCCAGCTGTCCCCTGTTTAATGGTGGAGTACCAATTTACCACAGAAACAGGAACATGTTTTCTCTAGAGACTTTATCTCTCAGTGATGACCTTGGCTTTTATTGATCTAAAATTCAGTACCGTCTGCATGAGAATTTCTGTGTATGTGTTCAGATTGCCTAGAATAATCTTAGAGCTGTGAAATACAGACATCTTTACATATACAGTATCTCCTGTGCTGCTAGTTTCTGTTCTGAGCTACCAGCTGTAACAGGTGTGATAGGTAGAGCAATAACTATGTAAATCTCATGAACAAAAATAACTTCTGAAAGAACCTCAGCCGAATAACCCAGTGCATTCTGATTGTTCATATTTGTAGTCATAGTTGCAAGTAACCAGTGGCTGAACAGATGCAGAACTGTAAATTATCAGATCTGTGAATCAAACAGTACGAGTCTTGTGTGCAAGGCTGTGGTTCACAGATGTTTGCACTGGTGTCTGGGGCAAACTGGGTACATGAACAACCTGACAGATGCTGCCTAGCTTCACTTGAGGGTCTTTAAACTGGATGCTTTCACTGTTTAGGACTTTTGGATCTACACTTGACATTCAGGGAAGTAGTAGTTTGTTCCTTGCATTTGATTCACTTGTCTGAGTTCTGGTGAAACACTGATTTATGTTAGCATGCTAAGCAACTGAATAACTTAGAGACTTCATACTTTGAAAGGGGCAGGGAAGAGCATAGATATAGGCTAAGACTGCAACAATAGGCTGCACCAAACTGAAGGTAGAACTAGGTGTAGTCTTTGCACCTTTGAATCTTTATGCCTATGTATTCCAGGAAAACTGATCCTTGTTTTTTAAAAGATGTGCTGACAAACCTTACTTTATTTCTAGGCTCTTGGATTTCTGTATGCATCTGGCCTAGGAGTCAATTCTAGTCAAGCTAAGGTAATATAGAAATTTTCAGTGTGTGGTTTTGTGTTTCCTCTTGCGGTCCAATGTAAAATAACCAATGATTTTGTTTTAAGGCCCTGGTGTATTACACTTTTGGAGCTTTAGGAGGAAATCTGATCGCCCATATGATCTTGGTAAGTAAGATGGTTAATAACTTCAAACATGTAAGAGTGTTTTTGTACTCCTACATTTTCAGTGTTAAGATTTCCTATCATATGAATACCCTGTCCAAACACTCTATCATTTTGCATGCATTGGGTGGGCAGTAGTATCTTCTCCATTATTCATTTTTAATTCAAGGATAAATCTGCTCATTTTAAACTATGTGCTGCTGTGAATTTAGATGGACCATTTTTACATCTCTTGACTTACATCAGAATTGTCAGACTTAAATTGTTTGTAATGAGAACTATGAAAGATCTTTACAGAAGATGCTGTTTTAGTCAGTATTCTGAGATTTAACACAAGTGTAATATGTAAATAAAAGACCTTACATGTTCACCCTTAAGCATCATTCTGCATATTTGCCTTTTCTTGAGTAATATCTGGACTACACTGGCCATGTTTAACCTTTAATAGTGTCAGTTGTTTATTTTTTATGTACTACATAAAAAATATGTACATGCTGTTTAGCTACAGTAGACTCGTGGCTTTGTCCAGCCTATTGTCTCATCAAATCTTGATCAAGTAATGTGAAAGAAGTTTGTCACGTGGCAAGCAGTATGTTCTCAAGTGCCTGATGCTCTCATACTTGTGCATTTCCTTTCCAGGGTTATCGGTACTGGGCTGGGATAGGAGTCCTACAGAGCTGTGAATCTGCTCTCACTCACTACCGCCTTGTAGCTAATCACGGTAAAAACTTCTTACCAGGGCAACATTGCTGACTTTGTGTCATTCTGTACCTCTGTACCATTCAACTAGAACATACTCAAGTACTCCAGACACTAATAGTATAAGTAGAGAATTCCTGCTATTAAACAAGTTACTCATTTGGCTCTGCATTATGACATGCTATTTTTATCTCTATTGAAATGTCTTAGAGGGTACTAAGTAATTAATTCTCTTTTGAGTAACAGCTTGAAACTCTGTAGGTATCTTGTTTTACTAAGTTATGGTGTAACTTCTGTGTTGAAAAAGCCTGTCTGAATATTTATCTCATCTGTTTTCCAGTTGCTAGTGACATTTCCTTGACTGGTGGCACGGTAGTTCAGAGAATTCGCTTAGCAGATGAAGTAGAAAATCCAGGAATGGCAAGTGGGATGCTAGAAGAAGACTTGATCCAGTATTACCAGTTTTTAGCAGAGAAGGGAGATGTACAAGCACAGGTAAGAATCCATTCACCTGATGGCATTCAGATATTTTCAAGAATCCCAAGAACAGCTTTATGAAATATGTAAAGACATTGGAGCTTTAGTGTTCTCTTCATCTGGAATCAACCTGTTTGCCATTTCCCTATTAGTTTTTATGTGAAGAGACTTGTATTTTAGTGTGTTTAAGGTAGAACTTGGACAGAAAACGCAATTTTTTTTTTGAAAACAAGTCAAAAACATTACAGCTTTAGCACCTTAGGAATGAGATCTTGGATTTCACTAGAAACCAACCAGACTATTTCAATGATAGCTTCAGATGTTGTGGAGGAAGGGCAGATAAAAAAACTGACCTTGACAAAGGATTTCATTTTCTCACTGCTCCTGTTCTTGCATGACTTCTACATGCTGCAGGCTGGACCTCTTCTACACACAATGCAGGCAGGGAGGATGCTAAGGAGGCAAATTGTCCCAAGCCTACTTGGTCATGTATGATTTAAGACTTAGGTAGGCAAGATTCAAATGAACAGTTGTTATTTTACATCTAGGACCGTGTGGTGCTTCTATCTAGGATAAATTTCCATTTAGGCTAGTGTGAAAAGGTAGGGCTGTACTGTAGTTATTGAAGCAAATCTCTGTCATCTTTTCTGATACTATCTATATTTGGGCATGTAATTAGCTCACCCATATCTGTATTGCTAGGAAAAGCAAGTCCCAAGGGAAAAGTGACTGACTTGGAATGTAAATTTATTTTTAGGTTGGCCTTGGACAGTTGCACTTGCATGGGGGAAGAGGAGTAGAGCAAAATCATCAGGTACCTTTTCTCTGTATCTCTGATGCATGTTACACTAGGCAGAGGGGGAGAAAGTATAACTGAGAAAACAGTGATGCAAAGGTGTGTAAAGGTGTGTAAGTGTTTTTTCCTGGTATGTAACAATTTCAGTATCTTTGTTCAATAAAAATTAATCTTTATGTGACTAGAAAATGAAACTGATTTTTTTACATTATTAATGACTAACCATCTTAGGAATAAGAATGTCAAAAATAAAACCTCTTTTTATCAACTAGTACTGGAGCTGGCTGAGCTTTTGTCAATGTGGTACAATATTCATGATGCAGTGGGCATGCATTAGTGATGTAGTGTAGTTTGTGACTTGCAGGAGTATTCTTCTTCTGTAGACAAAACACTGCAGATTTAAATACTAAAGATATTAAGTGTGCATAGAAAATAGAATCTCTGCAGATGCAAGCCAAGCTAGCTATCTTGCTTATGGAAGTTAAAACAGCTAACCTTGTCTTAAAGTATGTATTGAAAACATTGAGAGCTATGGATGTGCAGTCCTGGGGATTATTTCATCCAATGCAGTAATTATTTAACAGAAATTATTTATTGGTCGTCATGTTTAAAATATCTCAAAATGACTGCTTCAGGGGGATTCAGAGATGATAGTGAGTGGTCGGAAGGATTATAACCGAATTCTGTGTAAAGGTAGAATAGGAATTGGCAAATCTCACCTATTCTAAACAGGGCTTGATGGTGCAATAAGAAATTAGGATTTCCCTAGGTAGCTAGTGCATAGTAACAGTTGGAGTTTGTTGTTTTTTCCCCTTCTAGTTTTTGGAATACACTGGTTACAGGAATTGCTGCTTAATACTGCAATTCTGTAAGTGAAGAACCCTGTCATGTAAATTAGGTGGGACTGGTAACTTTTATTCCCAGAAGAACCTTTGCAAACAAATCTACCTGCCTCTACTCCATTTGCAAGAGAAGTTTCTCATACTCAAATCATAGTGATGGTGGTTAAAACACTTCTTTTCATCTCCACAGCGAGCATTTGAATACTTCAATCAAGCAGCCAATGCTGGCAATTCCCATGCTATGGCTTTTCTAGGAAAGGTAAGATAGAAACACTCTCAAAAGAAAACTGCCTTGCAATGAAAAAGAGTAAGTGTTTCCTGCTTTCTGATATCAGGAAATCTAAAACTTGACTTCTGGAATCTAAGTATTGCTGTTTAGCTCCTGTTATGAATTTTTCTGCAAGATTTGAGTGTTGTAGTCTGTTATGTCTTGTCTAAGTTTTCCTTTACTTTAGGAATTTGGGGATTTTTTTTTGAATAGTGCTTGAAGTGATGATCTTCATGGTAAAGTCCCTGCTTTGGCTGTTCTTCAGTAATGACTTTCTCCTTCAGATGTACTCAGAAGGAAGTGATGTTGTACCTCAGAGCAATGAAACAGCCCTTCAGTATTTCAAGAAAGCTGCTGACATGGTATGATTATCTGTAAAGTGGAACCTACAGCATGTGCACCGAGAAGTTGATTAGCTCTGAAATGCTGCAAATGTTTCATGTGCTCTTCCATGTGCACACACCTCCCAGCTTCTCTCCCAGATTAATTAGCCCAAATCTTGCTTGCCTAAGATGTCAAAAACTGCTCTGGCCGTGGTGCTTCATGAGGTTGTGTTCACCATAAGGAGTCTTAAATCTTTCACTTAATATGAAATAGTGTCCACCTAAGTATAATGTCTGCAATTCTGTGAAGTGCTGGTGTTTGTTAATTTGAAGCTGTCTTGTCACAGGAATTTACAGTGCTTGTGTTCTGTGACTATATAATAGTTTTATACCTTTAATCTCACTGGACTGTTTGCTTTTTGGGATGATGCTTTTGATCGTGTTAATACCTCATATCTGCCTTTGACCTAGCCCTTATCATAATGTTTGTACAGTTAAAGCATAAGTAGTCCTTCAGGAAGGGTGTTTAGCATGTGAAACACAATAGATTAAGTTCTGAAGGGACTGTTATAGGATAACTGCCTTCATGGCTGTTATATTCCACTGTCAGAATGCTGTTCCACATCACTGTGATAAAGTGAGCATCTCTGTGTGCTCATTCCCTGCATTCACTGAAACTTTCTGATGTGTCCCATTGCCTGTCTGGCACTGAAGGAGTGCTTTTGCAGGGGCAGTGGTTGGTAATGTGCCACTCAGGACAGCCACCATTCCACCCTTAACACAGGTTCTCAGAGTTCATGGAGTTGCTTTGGGAGCTTCTTTAGCACCCAAAACATTTTGAAGTTGGAAAAACTAAAGATAAGTAAGCTATTAATGCCCCATATTTCTAGGATTATGGGTTTTGCATCTTGTATGACACTGTAAAAGTGCACAACAGACTTTCAAAACTAATATTGAAGGTTTTTGCCCTGTTCATCAGCTGTGTAGTTACTGAATAAAAGTTACAGTAAATGCTGTTTCCTCCCTAAATAACTTTTACTAGGAGCAAAAAAATGAATCTCTTGAGTACTGTACGTTTTAATGAGGTTAAAGACATACCAGATTTGAAAGGTATAGGTTTTGCTTTCTTTGCCAACTGTTTTTCTGTATTTTCAGGGTAATCCAGTTGGACAGAGTGGATTAGGAATGGCTTACCTCTATGGAAGAGGTGTTCCAGTGGTAAGCTTTTGACAGTCGTCTTTCTAATCATAGGTGATTGTGTGACTCTTTGTTGTCAACAGATTATTTTTTCTCTGGAGGGAAGTACTGTAGAAGGTTTAATTGTGAAGATTTCTGTTACACTGAAAATTCCTTGAGGAGATCTGTAGTGTAAAAAAAATGCACTATGGAATTAGCAGCTATGAAACATACTGATTTTGCTGTCAAAAGTTTGAAAATGTTGCTTAAGCTCGTAGAAATGCACAGAAGTGTGCAGTTTAGCAGGAGCTTGTCTATAATTTTCCTGTGAAATAAAACAAATCCTAACTGTCCCCATTTGGTGTCTCTTGTGGGACTGGGGGAACACTTTGAAACTTTTAATTAGTTAATTTGCTTTATTGCTTTTCCCACAGGAAGGTTTCTTGTCAAATGTTTTATATTTAGCTATGCAAACAGATAGTCAAAAGTTGAATTAGCCCAAAGTTGAGTAAATAAGTGTTCTAGAAACAGAGCAGAGTTCTAGAAACTTAATAGAGCTTCCATTCTGTTAAGCATCACTGTTCATAGCAGTGCAGTATACAGATACCAGCTTTGAGATTAGCTGCAGAGTTACAGCAGGCTAAATATCATTGTAGTCTATTTCATTTTTTGCTTCCAGATTTTGAAAAGGGGAATATTTTCACTGGAAAATCTTGCTGTATTTTTACTGTAAAACAGATCTGTCCTTTCACATATGCACATGCATATTTTCTCTCCTAAACTTTGGTGTATTGCAAGGCTCTAATGACTGGACCAAATCTTCCTGCAGAACTATGAGCTAGCACTGAAGTATTTCCAGAAGGCTGCAGAACAGGGATGGGTTGATGGACAGCTTCAGCTGGGTTCCATGTATTACAGTAAGTGCCCTCAAAACCATTTTCAGGTCGAAGCACCCGCCCTTTCAGTCATTGTTCACTAGGTGGCATTAGAAATGTGCACACGCTGCATATAGAATGGGCTTACTGCATTGAACTTGTATTTCATTTTGGTTTTTTCCTATCATTGTCAATGCTTTTCTAAAGTAATTCTAAAGAGTACTGTATTTCATACAATCTGCTTTTCAAGAGGAATGAATAGCAATGATTTTATCTTTCTTTTAGATGGCATTGGAGTCAAGAAAGACTATAAACAAGCTTTGAAATATTTTAACTTGGCCTCCCAGGGCGGCCACATTCTGGCTTTTTATAACCTGGCTCAGATGCATGCTACTGGCACTGGAGTGATGCGGTCCTGTCACACTGCTGTTGAGGTAAGGTCACCCATTTACCAAGATCAATAACACTGACTTGCAAGAGATTGGCAGTAACCACATCAGCCTGTACAGGACATTGCCAGCAGTGACTGCACAGTCAAGGCTATCAAAAGGGAAAGTGATATATTAGCAAACTTGTTTGTATTTCATGAGAAAAATATTTGGTTTTATGTTATGTCAGGTTTGTATTTCCTTTATTAATTTTGAAGAACATCAAAAGAATGTAATACAAAGTTAGCAACAGTAACTTATAAGTATCAAATTCTTCTTTTATACCTTGATTTAAGTGTTATGAAACTAAGATACTAAATAATTCTGAGTAAGCATCTGAATCTTACAAGTTACTATCACTGCTTACTAAGAATCTTAAAAGTTGCTAAGCATCTATCTGCTTAGCAACTTATATCTTAAAGTAAGCCTGTCTTAAACACTGGAGTTTTCTTGTCATGTTTTTCATGTGAAATATAAATATTTTGAACAGGCATCAGAATGTTCAAGTGTTACTTCTTACAAAACCTACATTTCTGAAGTTCCTGACAACCAGTATCCTCCCCCTTCCTTTTTCCTCTGCAGTTGTTTAAGAATGTATGTGAACGGGGGCGTTGGTCTGAAAGACTGATGACTGCCTACAACAGCTATAAGGATGGTGATTCAAATTCTGCTGTGGTTCAGTATCTTCTTCTGGCAGAACAAGGCTATGAAGTTGCACAAAGCAATGCTGCTTTCATACTTGATCAGAGTAAGAATCTGAATACGTGCTTAAAAGGGTTTTTCTGGAGGTGGCATGGTAGAGCTTTAATGACGCTCTTGTCCTCTTTTCTGCTCTTCACACTGGAAAGTAATCCCTTTTCATTTTCACTTCTAGGGATGACTTGGTAGCCTGAAAGTTAAATACATTTAATTTCTGATTTAGGGATCTTGAAGTGGCATAGGCAGAGGGTCTTTAGAGACTTACAGAGTGCTAAAAAATCTCTTCCCTAGATTTCTTAAGCATAATTGTAAAAGTAGGAATTGCATTAGGTTTACCTTTCACCATGTACTGTGCATAGAAGTCTCAGTGTCCTTTGTTCTTAATCTTGTAATGCATTTTCTCAGCAGCTTCTTCTTTGTGTGACTTTAGTGACACTACTCTTGAAGCAGGGGTAAGGAGCTGGGCAGTTGGTTCTCTCTTTGAAAAAAAATTGTCCCATGTATCTTAGTGGAAGTAGATAGCTAGAACTTGGATTTATTAGAGTTTGAAGTCACTGGAAGACAATGGAAGTACATTGGCAACTCTCTAGAAACTGCAAAACTCAGTATCTTAAACTTTCTCCATACCAGATCTAGGTCTCATGGCCAGCTTTATACCCTGGTACTGAAAGCCCCTGTTGGTGGTTGATGGGCTAATCTAACATCATTTTCAGTTAATGTTTTTTTCAGAGGTGTCTGAGTGAATCATCTTTAGATAAGGGAACAGTTATTACAGTCTTGGCTGGAAGTGCAGGCTTGGAAAGAGATGGCATTTTTCCCTGAATTAACACTCTCATTGCCTTTACTGGGAAATATCTGCTTCTCAACTGGAGATTGTTTTAAAATTACTTTATATATTTTATACAGAAAATCTTAGTGTCAGCTGTGGGATAGTACAGCTGAAACCATAATTACACTAGAAGTTCAAGTTAAAAATCAAGTTTGAGTTTTCTGAACTTTGATGGTTCATGAACCTTCAAATTGTGACATGAACTTGTGAAATAGCCAAAGCACTGCTGTATAAAAGAAAGCAGTCTCTGGCTGGTTAAGGATTTTAAGCCTTTTTTTTACCTGACTAGTCCTGGGTTTCAGATGGCCAAACTATAACAGGTTATACTTCAACCTTGTATTTATCAAAGTCCAAATTATGTGCTTTTGAGACTTGCATTTTCTGTCATTCCTTGAGTACCCATCAGAATCTCCTACAGCTGGAATGGGAGAGATGCTTGGTAAGCCATAGTTCAGGGGGAAATTATATTGTTTGTTCCTAGTTCTTTTACGTGGGTAGATAAATGGAAAGGCCATAGTTTGACATGGGTTGAATCTTGTTTGTTCTATAACACAGATTGCTTCGAATTTTTAACTTAGTTTAGCAGACTGAAGACAAGCAGGGTTTTTTTTGTGGTCATGTGTGCATATACCATGGTTCTATTTAACTGAATTATTTTCTTCTTTAGAAGAAGCTAGCATAGTAGGAGAAAATGAAACCTATCCTCGAGCTTTGCTTCACTGGAATAGAGCAGCTTCTCAAGGTATGTCTGTACCTCTTTTTATGTTGAGGAATGTGTTCAGTGTGGGTTTGCAGCTGCAGGTTGACCTCTGTGTGGGAGGAGCCCCAGGCAAGGGGCCATAAACTGCAGAGCTTTTGCATAACAGAGGGCACGGGGCACCTGCAGCCCAGCCAGGTGATGACACAGCAGGAGCCAAGGACCCCAGACTTAAGTATGAACAGACTGTGAGGGTATAAAAGTCCAGGGATTCATTTGTTTGGGATTCCTCCTCAGAAATAGAAGCTCAAGATGTTCTTTGTGTTACTGGGCCATTATTAAATTGTTTAAAAGATGCAGGTATCTGAGGCTCTGCTCTTGGAAACCCAGAGTAGAACCAGTCAGCAAAGCTTGTCTGTGTGAGAGTGGCACAAGTAGGGAGTGAAGTGCTCGAAGGGGGAAGGAGCTTCAGTCCCTGCAGTAACAGTCTGTAGTGCTGGGAGTGTGATGGCCAAAGTGCCTCCCAGATGGTCACACAGGAAGGCTTCCTTAACATTTAGTAGAGCCATTAATGTCAGATTTCATATCTTTTGCTATGAAACACATAAAGAGGGAAAATTCCCCTCCTCCTGTTCAACAGAAGTCGTATCCCAGGTAGGGTATCTGGTGTTCTTTGTGCTGTTGTTAGCTATGGTGTCATGAAAATAGCCTTGCAGGTCTGAGCCTTTCTGTAATTCTGAAGACTGAAAGGACTAAAATACAAGTGTAATGTGTGTTTCTTTTGCTGTTCCATATGGAATTCTAGAGCAGTGTTAAACATTAGCAATGTTTACACTGACTTTTCTAAAAATATATCTGCTTGGAAAAATAGATCCAAAGTCCTTCAGAGTAATTTGTTACTTTTCATCATTTATAAGAAATGCAATTTCCTATTCAAAGTGAGCAGAGTCCAGTGATGAAGGAAGCAGCTTTGATGTCCAAACAACACAAATTTAAACTCTGCTTGTGGTCCTACCCTAAAATAAGTGAAAGTAAACTTAATGATGAAATATCGCGAGGTATCTAACTTGCAAGTGGATGCATCTACACTAATATCTGTCTACTATTTTTTGACTTTAGAGCAAGAGTAACATGCAAATTCTTGAAGGCTTTTAGTTGAAAGTTAAGAAATTGAGATGGTGATGTGAATGATGAGACACGATTTTTCAAGTTTCCAGTGTCACTGTTCTTAAAAAAAGTTGAATCCTTTAAAAGCCATATAGCAAATGAGAAGTTTTTCTGTGATGAGTGACTGATTATGAACATGTTACAGGTTTTTAGCTGATACCACTTCATAGCAATAAAAATGTTGGTAGGGTTACTAGGAAGAGGTCTTACCTGCAAATAGAAATCAGTTGTGTTTTGGTTAGCTTAACTAAACTTAAAAAATAAAAGCTGTTTATGTACGGGGGTGGTGAAAGATACAGTTTGTACAAACTGGGAAAAGTAATACTAATGCTCCTATTGCATCTTCATGGGAAGCCAAAAGGGTTTCTCTGCCTAGCTATTTTATCCTTTTTTGTTGTTTCTTGATTTATAGGCTATACTGTTGCAAGAATTAAACTTGGAGATTACCATTTTTATGGGTTTGGTACTGATGTTGATTATGAAACTGCATTCATTCACTATCGACTGGCGTCTGAACAGCAGCACAGTGCTCAAGCAATGTTTAATCTGGGCTACATGCATGAGAAGGGATTGGGCATCAAGCAGGTGAGTAAGCTGGAGACTGTCTGCTTTGATTGAGTCTGTCTGGTTTAATTGGAATTAGCATGTGTCCCAATGCATTCACCAATAGGTAATGGACAAGTATATTGACTTCACACTAAACTATGTGAGGTAATGATGCACAGACAGGAAAAAAGCATTTGCCCAAAACTGTGAATATTGCCAAAAAGAGTGCCATATGCTTCAGTAGTGCTTTCAAGACTTAGAAGTGTAGTGAAATGAATGCAAATCAACTTCAGGCTCACGGTATTTTAGTACAGGATTATTTTCCTCCTCTGAAACACATTAGTAAATTGTTTCCTATGTCATGACATTTTAAAAACAAGGTAACAAAGCATAACAACGACCAAATCAGATGTAGTTTTTCAAGTTAGTCAAACTACATCACCTAAAGAAGAGAGTATATCTGGTTCTCCTAGGAAGACTGTGGTGTGTTGCTGTCCATGAGTTAATTCTTATGGAATCCAGAGCAACATATTTCTGTATGTGTCAAATTAATGTATTTGGCAATTGCACACTAAGTCTGAGCAGCCTACCTTAGCGTGATGGATTAATTTAATAATAACTTGACCTGAAACTGTAAGAAATGGCTTCATTTTTCTCTATTTTCAGTGAGCTTCAACATTTTTTTGTCTATTAAAAGGCCAGTTTTTGCTTCTTGACAAAATAGGAGAATAATACAGAGCAAATCATGGGTCAGTATTGTTACTTTGGCAGCATCAGGTAATCAACACTTGAAAAATGCTTAATGACCTAGATGTACAAGTGACAATACAGTACACAAACTGCATTTTTTCTGAAGTTTGCTTTCAAGTGTTACTTCAGTATGGTCTTCCCTTTATAACTGATCCCTCAAAAGTAGTTAACTTCTACAAATAAGTCTGTGGCTAAAAGCAACGGTTCTAAAGTTGGAGGTTTTCTTCAGGAAAGAAAAATTCTTTCAGGCATGGACCTTTTTATTTTGCTTCTGTTTTGAATGCAACACAACTTAGATCAAATAATAAAATTTGAAAAGGTTATTGCATCATGGTCAGCATGATGAGAAAGGATTCCTAATGCCATCATTTTCCCAGAGTATTCTCCAGCCTCAAGCAGAGATGGCTACACACAGAGAGCCAAAATGAGTGCACAGAGGCCCATGATGAGCATATGTAGCCTTGATTTATGCAGAGGAATAATACTTTTTCTCCTTCAGATCCACCATGGAATGAAATGCTGAATTGCAAGGGAAATAGAGATAGTTAATATAGATGAAGGAAAGGAGCACTGAGAATAATGTCTAAGCAAGGAAACTGCATGTCTAACACCAGTCTTAGTAATACTGAATTTGTAATGTATTTGCTTTCTGTGTTCTAAGACTTTACAACTGTGAGATGAGAAGATGGAGATTTAGGACTGGTTCAGATAAGGCTAGGGGCTGGGCCAGGATATTCTAAAAAAAGGCTGAGTTTTGCATGAAGCAGAATATTTGACTTTCCTTTCAAAGAATGGAAATTGCTGAATTTTGAGTACCTCTAAAAATGACTGTTAGTTAAGTCGTATTTCCTGGTGTAGTAGGATGTCTACCCCTGAAGTATGTTCTTTCCCTAGAGGCCTCTGGATGGGACATAGAAACTGTAGCAGCACTGTTGTATGTAACAAAATTGCTGGGTTGATGTTTTGAAGAAAGGGATGTGTGTGCTTTAGTTCTCTCCTCAGCTAGATCCATGTCATTAAGATTGCAAACATTCCAGAGCTAGGAAGAATGTTCCAATAAGGTGGCCTGCACAACTTCAGGTCACTGTTCATTCTGGATAAATGTGGTATTTCTTAACGTGGGGATTTTATTTTTCCCACCAAACAGCTTTTGCCTTATTCTCACTTTAATCAATTAATAAATAGTCTTTTTCTTACACATAGAATTTTATGCTACACTTCCATGATGGTACCATGTACCATGATGGTTTTCAGACTCAGACCAGGTCAATGCCAAATATTAACCCCTTTCAGAAATCTCACATGTTCATTTAGACACTCTTCATAGATTTAGTGCTGTCAATCCCTGAGGCTACATGTCAGAATGAAGACTATTTCCATAACTCCTCAAAATTGAGTTAATTTTATTACAGTATCATGTTAAGATTTGGTGTGGTATTTCAGTGCTGTTTGTGTGTTATAGCTCAGACTCCTACAGTTAGCACTTTTCAGTCAAGTAAGAGTAAAGCATGCATAAGCAGAATGAAGTGCTTGCTAATTAGAAATTAAAACAAGCCATTATTTAGGATCTCCTTTTACACCAACACTAACACAGTGCAAAGGAGGTAAGGAAGCTCTTTTAAATAGTTATACAAAAGATAAACTTTCCCGCCTCAATGAGTAGTAAGAGTTGTTCTATTAAGTTAAAATACTGAAATGTGAGCTACTACAGCTCATTCATTTAATATGTCAGTTTTCATCCTGTTATTTCCACAACTATTATGGAACTAAGCTTTGCTGTATCAATGAGCAGAAAACCTTGATGGTATTTCACCACCAGGAAATTATCAAATGAGCATGTGGCATGAAGTGCTGGAGGTTTCTCCTCTTTTAAGTGTCCAATTTGGAACACTTCCAGAGGCAAGTCTTACACAAGCATGTTCTTCACATCATTGGGTGGACACAGCCAGTTTGTGTCCAAATATCCTAACGTTGCACACTGTGTATCTGAAGCAGAGCCAAAAAAACACTGTACAAACAAAGAAAGTTAAACTGTTCGGTACATGTACCCTCAGTTCTTGCAGTCACCACCTTGTTTCAATTGCCACCAAAGAGAGCACTAATTCAAGCTCTTCTTCAAATTGCTCTCTGTTTGTGCTCCTACTTTTGTCAGGCTGCTCTCACTAATGCCACTCATGTGCATTTTGGACAAATAGTAAAAACTAATTTATGTATATGTGCAAAAATGGTTAGGAGCTGCACTATGCAGCAGGTATACTGTAGTGTATGAGAGGAAATGCTGCTGGATATTCCTCTGAAACTTGGGTTTTCTTAGTCTTTTATGTTTCTTGTGGTGTTGGAGATGTTAGAGTACTAGAGTTACTGCAATACTTGCCTTGGTTTACAGTGAAGAGGTTGAGTATGTTATACTAACCTGTTTGTGAACTTCAATTCTAGCATCAGTTAAAATAGCTTCATCCTCAAATTGAAGCTTCCATTTACTTGTATATTCAAAGGTGAACATAGCTCAAGAAAAAACTATGGCTATTTTTTCAAGTTCTTCAAAACTGAGCTTTGAATTTTCTTAACTTTAGGATATTCATCTTGCAAAACGATTCTATGACATGGCAGCTGAAGCAAGCCCAGATGCTCAGGTTCCAGTCTTCCTAGCACTTTGCAAGCTTGGAGTGATTTATTCCTTGCAGTACATACGAGAAATCAATGTAAGTAATGCAGAATTTAAAGAAAACAGTAAACGTGTTTTCCATTTTTAAAAGAAGCCCAATTTATAATCTTACTTAGATTATACCTAGAAGTATTGCTTGAGCCTTCTACAAACTTAGGATAAGTTTGGTTTCTACTGTTGCACATTAAGAAAGTCACTGAAGCTTTCATTCCTATTTCCTACTTGTGTAACTCTGTGAAACTGCAATGTGCACAGGCAGTGTTCTTCTGTGCTGTTCTTCCCTTGAAGAGAATTTCTCAAAACTGTTTGACTGTCCTTATCCATGACCATCTGGTATCAAAACGAAGCAGATTTAACTGACATAATTGCTCAGGGAAAAAAAATATATCCCTAATTCTCATGCTACTTTATATTCAGCTGTAACAACCCCATTAGCGTTGTATTTGATCTCTGTGGGGGGAAAAAAATCTATTTGTATTAGGTAGTTTAGGCATTTTGTAGTCTTTCTACTGGGTAATTGCCCTGGGGGAAAGATTGTCTGGAATTAAAGTGAAGTCTTTCTGATGTTTCTCAATGTTCTGACATCTTACTGCCTTTTTGGATTAGTTAATAAATCTAAAATGGCATGGAAGTTATTACCACTTAGAGCAAATGCAGTTTCAGGCAATTCAGCAACCTTTGGCAAATTATAGTATCGTGGGGCTGAGGACAGTCAAAATACTGTAAGTCAATTGGGCAAACACCCCATAGTGCACTCAGAAGCTGGTATGTAGAACACAGCTTTTCCTAGTTTCAGTTTTAAGTCTGCTGCTGCAGGTTTACATTGGCAGTGACTGTGTAGCATCATCAGGTACAGCACTGAAGCACAGAAGTGCAAGTTGGCTAATCCTGAAAATGGAGTTTTACAAAAAGGCCCTTCAATCAAAACTAACAGTCACTTTAATTTTTCTGCCCGTTACCTGCACAAATCTCAGTGTTGTGTCACACAAGGTGCAATGTCCTGAGGCTTAATGCTCTTTCATGGGAAAGCCACAAAACTCCATAGTGAGAACTTTCATCCCTAGAACAGAGAATAGAGCACCTCATTCTGTATATCATGGCTCTTAGTCTTAATGGTGTTTTAGTTCCTGGTAACTAAGAATGTCATTGATGTGATGCTATTTTTTCAGAGAGAAAAAGAACCACTAAGTTTTAAAACTGGTACTTGTACATGAAAAGCATCACAAGTCAAACTTAAAATCAAAGTGTAACCTCCCATTTGTGTTCTTTGACATGATGTGGATTTTTTCTTTCTTAGATAAGAGAGGTCTTCTCCCATATTGACATGGACCAGCTGCTGGGGCCTGAGTGGGACCTCTACCTTATGACCATCATCGCCTTGCTGCTGGGAACAATTATAGCTTACAGACAAAGGCAGCACCAGGCAATGCCCAGAGCAGCAGGACTGCGGCCAGCTGTGCCTCAACAGGAGCCACCCCCAGAGCACCAACAGCCTCAATAGCAACAGGAGCCTGCTCCCAGAACTGAGCTTTCCAAAAGGAACAACTTTCATTGTGAATTAGGACTTTGCATCAACAGTCCCTCCCCCAAAAGAGGCACAAAGAAGTTTAAAAAAAAAATTGTTTGAAAGCTGCTTAGAATGATGCCTTTTTTCAGGGATAAGAAAATTATTTTGGAACTGATTTGAATGTTATTTCAGTGCCAATGGAATAACACTATGGCTTTTTTTTCATGGAAACACAAGAGTGCTACTACAAAAATGTTGCCTGCTGTATCTAGTTCCTCCTTTTCATCTCCCAGAGAGACCGAAGGCTAGCAGTGGAAGGTTTTTGCCTGCTTGATAGCAGTTGCCCTTTATAAAAGTAATAATAATAAATTTATGGCCAATTTAAGTCCAAGAAGCTGAACTATATTCAAATTCTAAGAAGATTAGAGCTGTTAGGAACTTAAATTCTGTCGTGCATCCCAACTATTTCTCTAGTCCTTACTTCATTTCTTAGTATTTCTTACACTTTGATCTTTTAGGCTGTCTTGGGTGGTCTAACATAGATTATTGATAAGCCCTGTAAAACTAAGTTGGCAAACATGCCACTCTCCACTTGTGCTTTTTTTGTTTTGAGTATTTTCCTCCATTCCCCTTGGGCAGTTCTCAGCAGTCAGTATGTCGTTCATGAGGTGCAATGGGACAGATTGGGTCTGTAAAACTGTCTCCACAGTGCCCAGATCTCACATATTTCTAAAGCTTTGCAGGAGCCTGTGTACTTTGCAGTCCTTCATTACATGAAACCATATTGGTAGTGTTCCTAAATTTAAATTTGTCTTTACTAAGAGGCTGAGTCTACGCTGCCGAAAGCACCAGTATTACTGAGCACACTGAGGAAAGAAGAGAGCCAGAAATCTCAGTGAGTTAGCTGACTTGCTTTTAGAGTTGGAAGTTCTGTGCTTAATTTTCAACAATCCTGTTAGTGATTTGCACTGCAAGAAAGAAATGTGTGTATCTCATGCATGCATCTGCTAAATGCATCTACAAAACAGAGCCACAAAAATGCATTCTCTCTACAAAAGGGCATGGGTTTATGCCAGTGATGCTGCTTCAGAGCTACAGGGGTGCTCTGGCTGTCACCAGCCTCTCTTGTAGCTGGCATGGAGGAAGGTCACAGTAATGTCTCTGGCTGTGCCATCTCAAGGACCCCTTGTAACAAGAAAATCCAAAGAGAAAGAAGACTAGTGGATTCTTGATACCACGAGGTCAGTGTAAAGGCCTTTTAATGAGTGTCAAGAATGTGACCTGTGGACTGATATCTAAGACTGCAAGAGGAATCTTCACTTAGTGGTGATTTCATGGAACTATAATTTCTGGGGCTGGGGGTGGGAAGCAGTGGGGGAGTAGTTTACAAGCACGAAATGCAGAAGTGTCTGTTCTTATTTACCAGTGGTAGTTAAATACTGGTTTCTGTACTAGCATTAACCCCTCTGAATATACTATCATAAAGCTGAATGAATACAAATGAGGAGGTTTTACCTGCTTGCTGACAAAAGCTGTTGTGTTTAAAGGGTTAAGGGCTTTTCATGCAAATGTTTTTGCAGTGTATCAATACACTTTATTTAGAATTGAGAGTTTGGTATGGTTTCATACTTGGTCCATTTGCAAGGAGATCATTGATGGATCTCTGGTTTGGGATAGAAGAGAAGCAATCCATTCATTTGTAAATGGAAATGTCATGGACGACTAGTATTAAAGGTACTAGTATTACAGGTAGAACTTCTTAGTACTTCACAGTGCTTATGCTGGTCATATGAAGACAAATCTTTAATTTTAGTGTGGAGGATTGCAGCATGAGGTAGAGGAATGTCTTGTTCAGTCTTAATCATCATTAGCAGATGAAACAGTATTGAACTTAAATGTCATGTCTTATATGTACAGCATTCCCCAGCTGCATTTCTAAGATACCTGTGACTTCTGAACACTCCCTCTGAAATATTTTGCCACTGTCACTTAACTCTTTTTAGCTTGGCATGAGTAAATTAAAGATTATATGGAAAATGTTTTTCAGTTAAATACCATTGGTTCATTGGTATTGGTCTCTTAGGCAATTTAACAATTTTGTTACTGCATTATTAAACTGTTTTGGTTGTTGATCTAGTAGAACTAAATTCTAAAAGCTCTGTTCCACTTGCATGAGAATCTCTCATCACTGCTGCTGTGTGACAGTCTTATAGATGACTTTCAGTGAATCTGATGCATTTTTACATCCAAGAAATCAGCAGAAGAAAACAAGTGAAGATCAGCAAGTTACTTCATTTTAAAAAATCCTTTTTGAAGGAGCAATAAGGAAGTCTTTCTCCTGCTTTTTTCCCTTCCACCAAATTACTACCACTAACTTTGCAAATGACATTCATTTGAATGTGGTGGTAGAAGAAAAAAAGGTACTTACCATAAATAATGGCAAGTTAACTCAGGGATTAAAGAAATGAATAAGTTTTCTAAATTAGTTATCTATACCATGACTTAAGTTTTTGTGACAATCCCTTACTACTCTGTTCTGAAACTTGCATTTTGAGGAAAGTCTATTTAACTCTTACTAGCAATATGTTCCCTGTCATGCACTCAGTTAATCAAGCATCTTTTTCCTAAAGCAGCTGAGTAGCTCAGTTTTTGCAGTGAAGTACTTTTCCCTTTTGGTAGCACACAGGTTATTTATAGTTTATATGCAGGAGTATTTTAGGAGGGAACCTTGATTTAGGAGAAGCCTTTCTGGGTGTGTTCAGCATGGTTTGAATGGCAAAGTTGTATTGTTTGTGTGTAGTAACATAGGACAGAGCCTGCCTGTTTGACCTTCATAGACACAAGCTCTTCTTTCCCTGCAGAGAAAATAGAGCTACAGAGCAGTAAGTGTTATTGGTGGGGTTTTTATATGTAGGAAAACTGGGGGGAAACATGGAGAAACACGTTATTCTGCATCTCAAATTATTAATCAGACATTAGCTGTTCTTGCTACTTCAAAGAAATACTGAACTGTTGAGAAAAACAGGATTTTAGTTCATCCCTGGTGAAACTTGTCCCAGAGCTCTCTGTTGAAGTAATTTTCTTGCTTTAGATTGTCCATGGTGGGACAGTGTAATAGAAGGTAAGGCCTTTGTTACAAACATCCCTGTGAGATTCTTGCAAGATAGTTTTACTCACTTTTTAGTCATCTTCCGTAAGTCAGCTACTCTTATCAAAAAGAAAAAAAAAATAAAATAAAAAAAACCTATCAAATGTTTTAGTTTGGGGGAAGAACATTAAGATATAGCTTGTTGAAAGGACTTTTTAAGACTATGCATTATATAATTTCCACCTATTATATGCTAGTTTTGGCCTATAAAAGGGGATTACACTCACCTTTGCAAGTTGCTTTCCTTTTAGATAGGCAACAATGAACTGAAATTCTATTTTTGTTTCAGAGAATATTAAACTGAAAAGATTTAGTTTGATTTGAACTACTGCAAATGCATATGGCAAATAGGGACTATTGGGGGGAACCTTTTGTTTTTATCAGCTACAGTTCTTTAAAGGGTCTTGTAGGAGTTTTGTAAATTTATTTTGTATTTAAAATCAGTATAAAGGCTGGTCAAATGTAATATAATTGTGTAAACAAATTCTGTTAATAGAAAGATGTACAGATTCATTTTGTACTGTATCTTTAATCTTGTGAAATAAAGACACCACCTGTGTGGTTACCCTCAGTGTTCACAGTGGTTATGATAACAGAAGATGTGAATTGCTAATACTGGTGTGTGCCACTGTTCAATGCATCCCCTCCTGTAAGGATTCTCATTCTTTCACTTCCATTCCCTGGGAGAGGCAGAGAAAGGGGGAATGGATCTTTATGCATGTTTTTGTCCTCTGTGTGTGTGTGTGACAGTGTATGCAGCATTTGTATCATGCCTGGCAGACACAGAACTGCTGTGTGAGTCAAGAGTAGTGACCAGTAACTTCAGAATTACTACTGCATTTTCACTACTGACACAGGGGTAATTCAGTCACTTGGAACAGATACTGGGGGAGGGACTCTTCCAAGCTGACAAATTCATTTGCTTTTTAGGCTGTTTTTGACCCATTCATCCCTGCAGGTTCCACCTGTTCAGACCAAGTCCTTCCTTGTTCAATTCATTAAGCTGATGGACTTTCCAGTGTGCTTGGGAGAAGGAAAGCAAGAGCAGTGGCTAGGAAAGGCATCAATAGGTAAGTGATCCTGAGCATCAGCCCAAATTACAATTTTCTGAAGTATTTGGAGGCTTTCCTTGTTGTCTGCTCCTGCCAGTAGCACTTGGAGGTAAATGCAGAACTGGAGGTATTAAAACCAGCTTGAGTTGGTCTAACAACTAACAGCTTAGTGAGGTCATCCCTCACCTTCCAAAAAAGTCCATTGTTTGAGATGTGATTGCTGACATCCTCGGTTGAGGTGGGGTCAAGTACAAATATTTATTTGTAGCCTGTAGTCAAGGTGGAGCTGTGTTCTGTGGAGGGAGTAAATATATGATGTGGTGTGGGGGAGCACTGGGGATTTCTGTTGTTTGTTTTAAAAAGCTCCAGGATAGTGTTCATTGAAAGTTAGTGTATATTTTGTTTGGTTTTGTTTTTTATATTGCTGTGTTCTCTATATTTTAGTCTTGAGACTAAATCAAATTATTATTAGAGAGTGTAGTTTTTAAACCTACAAGACCTGTTTGATTAGAATGTGTTATTTGGTGTAATAACATAATGTTCTTACTCTTGTCTAAATTACCATGATCTTAATGATTTTCTGACTCATGACTTTGATTCCTTTTTTTATAAAGAATAGAGGAAAAAGGTCACTCTAGCCTACTTATTGTCAGAAGTCTTCAGACAACTTTAATCAAATTTTTCTGCAGCCAAGGGTGAAGGAGGGCAGTGTACCATGTATCCAGATAATGAAAACTATAACATACAGTCTCAAATTTTATTTTCAGAAAGAAAAGTGGAGATGGAGTACCATTTTAGTTGCACTTCAGGTAATAAGAGAGATAGATGTCATTTAGCTTCCACAGAGATAGGTTGCTCACATTTTTATTTCTTCAGTATCCAACTTTATGAGCTTCCCATATAACATGGGATGCAATTCCAGGTTTTTGAAAATACCTTTGAAGAATATAATTCTTTTGTGTTGCAAAATACTGAAATTATAGATCTTCAATTCTGTCAGTGATTTTCTGTATTTCCTTATTTTTTCATATGCTTGTTTTGCTTCATTCTCCCTGCTAAACATGGGCTGTTCTGTAAAATTAGTGTTCCAGTTCCCATCTGTTATGCATGTGGCTCCATTTCTGGACAAGATTCATACCAACTTTTTTTTATTGCTTCTAAAGTAACTGCTTTTGCTGGGGGAAAAACAAGATTGTACCTGGGGTATGTTTGTAGCCACAAGGGGATGTTAGACAACGTGGCAACTTGGACTTGTTAAATACTTGAAGTCTCAAAGACTGGGAATGGAGGAACTTCCACACTTTGAGTCACTGTCATTTCTTGGGAGAAATAACAGAGATATAAGAAGTCCTTGGTTGAAGGAACTTCAGAAACTTAACAAAATTCAATAATTCAGTGCTCTTATTTCTCTCATATTTGTGGAGCAGAAGTTCAAAATTAAATATCACTGTAGCTTTTGGTAAGACCAGTAAATAATTACCTTCCCGTGTCTATTAAATAAACTTTTTTGGTATGTAAATCATTCTAAAATGTGCCAGACTGTCTTCCAGCATTGTTTGGAATATTATGTGCACAGCTTCCAGGAGAGTGGCCTCTTTTGCAAAGTTAAGTCCATATTTTCTTAGACTACAAAATATTTCCCACTACAATAAGTGAAAATGTTTAGCAACAGGTGAAATTTTTTTTAATCATTTTTCACTGAGATCATCTGGTGCGATATTTGAGCTATCCAAATAGCTTGAAAGTAATTAAAAATATTTTACTTTATTTGTTTCTGTCCAATCTAATTTTAATGTTTGTTAGGCTCCAGACTTTGCTATATATTGAAATTCATTGTAGGTGCTTCTAAATAATTTATTATTACTACTACTATTTGGAAAGTTTCCCAGATCTAGTCAACAGCAATTTTAAAGGAAAAACCAATTTTCACTGCTAGTATTGAAAAGGGATAAAGTCAAACACAATTGAAAGATTTTAAAGTCATTATTATAGCTGATGTTAAAATTACTGAAGAAATATGTGGAATGTTCCAGTTTAAGGGTTTTAACTTTGCATTATGAAAAAATACTTCTTGAACGATCATCCAGCTTTGAATTCAAAGGCTGAAGGCCTGACAATGTTCATGTTGGTGAGTTTTCCACAGTGATTTTTTTTTTTTGCCTTCATTACTGGAGCTGTGATATCAGGACTTGATTTAACTCTTTTCAGGTTGTATTCAGTTTCATCTCTAGTTTTGATTACACTGATTTATAGGACTGGACAGTCCATTAGGAAGACTAGCCCCACCAAAATACATAGACATTTTCTCATTAAATCCAGTGTTATGCTAATATTCAGCTGTAATTAGATAACTAAAGATTTCTTTCTTTTTTTTTTTTTTTACAAATAATTCAGTGTTTGACTTGGTTGTTGAAATCTGGGAAGCATTGCACAGAAGGGAGGTGACTTTAGTAAGAGAATTCAGACCCAGTGAGATAAATGTGGTGATCTCACTGCACACAGCTGTGTTGGCTTTTCCTGCCTCTCTCCTAAACTAACTGCTTCACTGAGTTCCCTACTACTGATTTTTTCAGAAGACAAAGGGTGCAAGGAGGTAGGAACTTCTCAAAACAGCAAGAAAGGAGGATTTCTTCATTGATGTAATCTCTCAGCTAACAAACTGAATGCTGTGTGTTAACTGTTTGCCTACTCTGTCTTGTGTATTCAGTGAATAGCTCCAGAGAAAAACAAAAAATACTTATTGCAGAAAATTGGCCTAATTATTATGTTTGGATTTACAAGCCCCAAAGAGTTTACTCTTCACTTCATTTGTCATTCTTACTTCAGTTCCAAAAGGGAAATTGATATTAAATACTTCTAAATGTTTCTGGTGATACTAGTTCAGCATCATAAAATGCAGCTCTCATGTTTAAAGTAAACAGTTTGCAAATATTCCTTTGGCTGAAAACTGAAAACTCTATGGTAAATACTGAAAATTAATAGAAAAGTAAACGAAAAATAAATCCCCTGATCTAGTCTCATTAATCCCATTTGGCATTGTGAAAGGTGCTAGAACAAACGGTATTTTCTGGAATACTGTTCCTTATTTCAACATAGCAAATAAAATATTCATTTCCACTGTCTCCTTGGGATTTCTAAATGCTAAATCATAAAGACTTTCTTGCAGTTACAGAGAAAGAAGCTTTCAAATTACATTAAATGAGTATGTTTGATAAACCTTTATAAAGCTTTCTCTATGCTTCTATTGAGCATTTGATGCTTCCAGATTTCTCCACTAGCCATTACACTGCTGGCACCGCTATTCTACAAACTCTTCAGCTGCTCAGACTGCAGGCAGAACAAGCTCTGCAGATAGTGGCAATTTGGTTTGCTGTTACATGGCAAAACAAGGGTGTCTGGTCATGGAGAAATGTCCTTCTGTGGAAAAAATACCATCTGTGAGGGGGAAGTGAAGGCAGTTTCCAGCCTGCCATACTGGAAATAGTGCATTTATCCCAGCAATATTCATTTTAAATTATCCTGCCATTACTGAGATGTGCAGTTAAACAAATCTCTCCTGAAGTTTGTGATCTTCCAGGCTGGGCTGTGGCACCTGGAGCAAAGACCAGCAGGTGTGTGCACATGGTCCCAGCTAAGGGAGCTCAGCAAACAATCTTTTGGCACTACACTCTTTTTTTTTTCCTGCTCTGTGTGTCAATATCAGCTCACTGGCTGAGAAATAGCACTCCTATGAGACTGCTCCGTGACACAATATAAAGAAAAATGTGAAGAACAGACTTAATTGTGGAAGCAGGTCCACATAGGTAAAAAAAAAAATCTCAAAGTGCTTCTGTACTTCTGAAATGAGCCTCTGTTGGCACACCGCTAAGGGTTAAGTCACATTGCCTCGTTCATTATGATGAAATATATGGAATTCTGCTAATGACATATTTAATTAAATTTGCGGTAAAGTTTGCATGAGAATCGTGGGTTTGTATTGGAATAAAATAGTATCATATTCCAGGATATAATGAATTATTAATATCTTTATAATGAAATATTGAAGACTCTAGGTAACTGTCAAGTTGAAAGAACAAAGAGTCAGGTGATGTGTATGTTCAAAATAAATTGGAATTGGGATCATTCTAGCCTTTAGTTATTCAGTACCTGTGTTTGTAGTTTTGATTTCACATGCTCTAACACTGTAGAGTCATATCATAAATACATCTTCAACATCAGTCAGAATATCAAGAATAGAATGCTGTATTTTTATGTTTGATAGTCATATTCTAGAAAATGGAAGAATATAAAATTTGTTCCTCAAACCCAAACTACTTGAAATAGGTAAATCAGATTCCTTGGCAAATGTTTGGTTTTATTTTTTTCTCCCCTCCGTCTTTACTTTGGTGGAAATAAATGGTCAAGTGTATTTTATCTTCTCTTTTTATTGTAGGAACAGCAATGTTCAACCAGAAATTGAATATACTTATTTAAATAAAATAATTTTGGGTTTGATGCTCTGATGTAATAGAATATTTCAGTGGAAAGGATGTGTAATGACCATTAAGTTCCACTGCCTGACCACTGCACAGCTGACCAAAAATGTTTTCTGTGGTTTTGATTATGAGAAGATTCAGAACATGTATCAGGTGTGTTACCTGCTACTCCTTCCAATCAAGATCTTACTAGTGAAAGAACTTCAGAAATAGAAAGCAAAAATTCCTTGCAAGTACTAAACAGAGTTGTGGGATATTGTGGTAATGATGTCGTAACTTGGATGGAATAAATAATGTAAGAGAATCAAATGTTGTAAAACATGTTTTTCTCTGTCCCCCTTCTCCTTTTAAAAAGGATGCTTAATATAGGAACTTCAATTTACCTAATATCAGAAAAAGTAATTGGTGCTAGAGCAAATTTAAGCCTGGTAATCTGCATAAAAGAGGAAAAAGTGCTAAAAAATGTTATGCATTATATGCAAGCCTATTTCCCTCAATGATTTTTTTAAGTGAGGAAACATCCCTTTCCTCAGCCCTTAAACCATCTAAAGGCTGTCAGTAAATATGCTCTGGAGTGACAAGAAAGCAAAGACAGAAAATATGTTTCTGGTGCTAAGTCTAAATTATGACCTGATTGATGTCTTTTCATGCTCTGTGCTTTACAAGATCTAGCAACCACTGCCGCTGCTGGACTGGTTTTGACAGCATTTGTAGCTGCCTTTGTGACTATAACTTCAAATACTGTTGTGGAAAGTTACTCTGCAACAGCCAGCTTTTACTTTAATTCAGAAAACAAAGAGGAGGAAAAAAGAAAAAGAATAAATGGGGTTCAGGGGTTGACCAAAACCAGGGAAGGATTGCTGACCTTCGTGTCTCTTCCTGGCCAGGATCTTTGACAGTACAGTACCTCAGAGGTCAATAATGTTATTCTGGATCCTGGGTTTATTAACGATGGGAAACATAAAGGGAAACAATCGGAAAACTAATCTGTAGTTCTTTTGGCTCATAAAACAATCCTGAAAAGAAACAAAGACCATCAGTTGTACCTGAGTAGAACTATTCATGTTCTTGTTGAATTTAGCCCGTCCACGTGTAAACGAGTCTGACACCCAGCCTTAAACCCATTTGGACCCATTATTCAACTAAAGATATTCCAGGTGCCTGGCTTTGTCCTGACAATCAACATCTTCTGCTGTTGGATAAGACAGAATCTGCAAATCCCATTTGGGCCTGTGCGCGTTGTGTGCTCTTTTCTCCCGGCCACCTCTAGCTGGCACTCGTGTCGGTGCTTTGGGACACGCCATGTCCCCGGCTTGTGACAACCACGGGGGCTTGGCGCTTCGCTTCGAGTGTCCTCTGAAATGTGTGTCCCCAGACGGCTCTGCACCAAGACCGCCCTTGAAAGCCCCTTCCAAACAATCAGGTGAGCCAGACACGCGAAGCTGCCGAGTGTAACATCACTTGTAATTACATGGTTATCTTGCGTTTTGTGTTTGAGATTTTCACGCACGGAAGAATAAAACTGCAATTTCCTTTTTT
>VXBU01014851.1:207640-290783 GCA_013400315.1 Bombycilla garrulus
CTGCTTTCGGAGCGCCGGGCAAGGAAAGGGGCCGCGGCTCGGGGCTGGCGGGCAGCGGGCGGAGAACACCAGAAACTGGAGCCGAGGAGCCCTAAAGCGAGGGCAGGTGGCCCGGCTGGCGGAGCGGGGCCGCCGCCTGCCCCTCGGTGCCTGCGGAGCGGGGCCGCCCTGGGGGAGCCGAGGTTCCCTCCGCGCTCCAGCCCTTTCCCCGGCCGGGGTCGTGGCGCCGCTCCCATCCGCGCCGAGGGTGCCCCGCTTCTCCCGGGGCTCGCAGCCTCCCTCAGGGCCGCTCTCCGTTCTGGATGTCGGTGCCGGGAGCCCGGGAGCCCGGCAGCCCTCGGGATGCGCGGCTGTGCCCGGACGAGCGGGTCGGCGCTCTCCGGCTGCCGAAGGGTTAAACCCTCATTAGCAGCAGCACGGGCAAGCTGCTCGTATCCACCTACCCCTCAGCTGCTCTGTGTAATTACTCATGGTTTGGATATTTTTTTTTTTCTTGCGTGAGTCCGCTGAATTGTGCTGCTTTTGAAGCGTTTTTCTGCGGTTCAGATATTGCCAGGCAAAGAAAAATCGCTCTCTCATCTTTCTGTTGTCGCGTTTGAGTACGCTATGTAAATTGTAGGTTTAAAATGCTCAAATTACATATTTCCATGCAAAGTGGATTTTTGTGTTGATCTACCACTCACTCAGCCTTTTCTCTGCCCATTTGTTTAGTTCATGTGGTAAATACTCTTTCTTTACTGCATCACCACTTTTCTCTGTTTTTTGTCAATTGTTTTGTGGATTAATTGGCTGTAATCAGCCTCAACTTTTCTGATTTTTTCTTTCCCATGACATCTTTTTGAGACTTCAGGTTTCCAGAGACATAAAAGCTTAAACAATGCTCGACTGCTTGACTAGATCGGGTGATGCTTTGCAGCTCGTGTCTTCTCATACTTTAGTTGTACCTTTTGCTGTGAAATAACCATAGGATAATATTGCAATGTTGGTTTGAGGGCAATTTTGGTATCATCAGGGCAAAAATTTGGCAAACATTGGCGTTTCTTTACTTGTGAATCAGATAGGAATCATTCTTGTCTTCTGTGAAATGTGCATTTTGCAAATTTACTAGTCTGGGCAAGTAAATTTCATACTACGGGTTGCTTGGAAAATGATTGTATACGCTAATCCTGGCATGTGACTCTGATTTTGTCTTTTCTCTGCCAAGATGATGGAAATATATCTTGCATTACACAGTCAAGTGAAGTCTGGACTTTGCCTTAATATTGTTCAGATAAACAGGTTTATTTGGAAAAGTTTGTGTTACAAAAAGCTTAAAGAGCAGTTTCCCATATCTCTGTGAGATGTATTATATGGATTATGCAACACACTAGACTTGCCTAAATATTTTGTTTCTTAATGGTTAGGTTGTCTCTTCTCCAAAAAATTTTCAGATTTGATTGATTATAATTTAAAGCAGCATTTGCTATAAATTACCTTATTATGTCATGCTTTTTTCAGGTAAATCTTTGACCTTTTCTGTGTATTATTAATGGGTTTTTCATTATATTCCTATGATACTTTAAAGTGCAAAGTGAGTAGCATTAACTCCCTAGCAGATCTAACATACAGGTTTCTTTATATGTAGGAATACAGCTGGCAACTTCAGTGATCTCTGCTCTTTTATAGTTTTAAATTATTTTTAAAATATCAGTGTCATCAGGAGCATGACCATTAAACTTTCCAGTAAGAAAAAAGAGTCAGATTTTTTTTTTCTCTCACATGATGCAATGAATCTCAGTTCTGACTAGTTATATGCACTTATAATTTGTGTCCTTCATTATCATTAAGAACAGAGCAGCATACCTTGGTTTTTAACTGCAGAGCTTTCCTTGAGTTCCTTGTATCACTACATCAGTGGCATAATTAATACTCTGTGTGGTTGATTTAGATTACAGTCCAAGGGATGCAAGGTAAAAAGGTAACAGCCACATCTCAGTCGTAGCCAACTTTCCATGTGGAGTCCTTGTTTGTGCTGCCTTGCCAGCTCTCTTCAGCAGCTGGTCCAGCTCCCTGCTTGAGAAACCCAGACTGTGTGTGGGTTAAAGCCATATTGTGAGTGGGCTAAACACATCATGTTGACAGAGCCTGTAATTTTCAGCTATCTCAAGTCTGGCATCAGCAAGTGAAGATGAGAAGTGGTATCTAAGCGTGTTACAAACCTCTCGAGATGTTTGGCTCTGCAAGGCTTCTGCTGCCTCTGAAGCAGTGACTTTTGCAGTCAGTGAGACAGTTTCCAAGGCGCCATCAGCTACAAGGTCATGGCTTGTGGCTTCTCCTGCTCTGACCCTCAGCTCCTGGTAGTTCCCTTTCTTCATGCAGCTTTTAACCCAGCTATTGTGCTGAGAGTTTGTGCAGCCAGCTAACAGAATCATTTTTGAATTGTTGAAGTCCTGGTAAAGGCCATCTTTGCAACACCATCGGCTTTCTCTTTGGAAGCTGGAAAACCAAAAAGTTCATTAGGAGCTAAGCTATAGAACTATAAGGATTCATGTGGTGGTGGCAGTTCTAACATAACATATATTCATACAACATAATAATATTCCTTCAACATAATAATTCTCACATAATCTTTGCCATCTAAAAGTTGTGTGTATCTAAGACAATCACTTAAACTCACTCTGCAGGTCAGCTAGGAAAGGACAACCTTCAAAAGGCAATTCTTGGACAATTTGTCTGAGCTATTAGTTGCACTAAAAAAAATGTATCTATAAAATACTCAACTGCAAGACCAGGTTATTTTGTCCTCAGATTTTTTTGGAGTGTCTCAGGATAAATGTTTTCTTACGGGGTTGTGAATTCTGTAATGGATGTAGTAACTTCATGAGTGGTTAACCTCGAGGAAGGAATGCTTGTCTTTGTGTGTGTCAGGTAGGAGCATGTGCTGTCTTCAAGACTATAGCTGTAATTATGACCACAAGAATTTTAGTCCTAGGAAATTAGAAGCCTTACAACTCAGCTTGTACATCTGGAAACTTAAATCTTTGCTCCTTATAGGTGGTGAAGGGTTTACCAAGACCTTAGACAGGGCCAGAAATCCATCTACAGATGTCTCTGTGGGTAAGACTGCTTCCCAGGAAGGGATTATGGATCCCTTATTGACTTCTGCTATCAATTTTCACTGTCTTCTGAATGTTCAAATAAGGTGAATGGTGTGGAATGTCCTATTTTTTCAAAACTGAAATGGGGGGGGAAAAATTTCAGAAATGATGATTGAAAAAATTGAAAATACGCAGTCCTGTGGCAGTACCAGGGAACGCACATCAGTCTTCCAGATTTCCTTTCTTTTCTGAAAAAACTATGGATGCAAATACACAAGCACATTATTTAGAGCAGGAATGCACTTTAAAAATGAATGTCCTGATCAGCTGCATATCTGCAGTTCAGTTTGCATCTCAGAGCACATAAACTGATTCTGTTTGGGATAAAACTGAGCAGAAAGAGGAGCTCATCTAATGTACTCAATGTGCTAATGCAAATTCAGTCTGCAGGATCATTCTGGAGACAATTTTAAGTAAAAACCACAGAAAAAGTTAGTGTGAAAGTTGTGCCCTTAATGCTAAGTATTTCACTTTACCACTCTGCTCCTGCTGGCAAGGTTTTATGCTGTTTACTAGTGTAAACTTAGGATATAGTCTCCTGACCAATTTGATAACCTATTTTTAAATTTAGCATAATCATTTTTATATATTGACAGAAAAAAAAAATGCAAGAAAAAGAATAAACGTCCTAGAACAATGAGTTAATAGCAGACAGTGCTTAGATAAACATAGAAACAAATAGTGCATTTTAAATAGGAAATAATCTTAAAAGAAGCAGATTACTGGAATGTATAGCTCTCTTATACATCAGTTCTATAGAGATGCAGTTTCTGAAGGGAAACCATAAAGTTAAAGAGCTTTTGCTCTCATCAGTCCTGAAAATCCTTCAGTAGGTGCTTTTTTGACAGGGAGTGTTTCCCATAATACTAAAAATATTTTTCAGCAGTGGCATATTGAGGTTTGTCAGCTGCAGTGAAATGACTAGAAATGCGTGTAAGACTTTCTTTAAGTTCACACCCTTAAGTGTGAAAAAGACATGCAAGTCTAGGTGAATTACCATACTCGGGGATTCTCCTCATTTGAAATCAGATCAGGGAAAGGACCCTCTGGAGGTGGTGTGTTCCTTCTGTTGGCTGGAAGCAGAGAGCAGGTGACTGTCTCAGATGTCTGACTGGGTGTCTGGAGTTAAAGGAGCTGTGATTCATCTTGCTTTATTAAGGTAACTGAGCTAAATGTCTCAGAACAACTCCTTCAGCTTGAAACAGAGGGCAGAGCTGGCCAGTGTGCTTCGGGATCCTGCAGAGGTGCTCTGGTAGCTCAGAACTCTGCTGATTTTCAAAGAGCAGGCAGTGTGCTCCAGAGCTGAGAGTCAGAGTGGAGCTCCTGCTCCGAGGGCAGCAGATCTGCCTGGTGGGCTGGAGAGAAAGGATGGCTTTTTGCTGAGCTGTTTCTTAATTCATTATGCTCTTTTAGGCCAAGTTTTAGTTGGCATTTATAGACATGAATATTTATGGAAACCCATTCTCTCCCTGGGCTCTTGGGTTTGCCAGCTGTGAAATGAAATGAAAGAATTATCTTCAATTTTCTTCTGAAATAGGGGGTGGCTATATGATACAGCAATTTTGCTATCTGAGTCAGGGGCCTCTGGTGAACAGAAGATACTATTTTGCAGAACTTCTTGGTGGTTTTGTGGTTGTGTGGGTGATGAAAATGCATGAAAAAAAAACTCTACTAAGCATTTTTGAAGGGAAAAATTATTAGTAGCTGCAAAACTGAAACTAGAGCTGGTCAGGCTCTGCAGCACAAGGCCTGTTTATTTTCTAACAGAGCAGTTTCAACTGAATAGCTGTAAGGAAGAATTTGGCCTATGAAGTTTAATCATTAGTTGCTGTTTGGTTGCCAGCTGCTCCTAATGACAAAAACTTGCCAGCAGAAATGCTCCTTTCCCTCTGGTTCTTGTTAGGATCACCACAGTTCAAGTATTTACCTGGCTAAAACTTATATTCCATATATAAAAATTATGCATAGTGGGAACATCAGGTGCGTGCTCCCAAATTTATCTTAAATTATCCAGGATATGGGTTTAGCATGAGGAATGAGATCTGAGTTGATGGGTGCATGGATTACTTTGGGGACATTCACAGCCAGAATCTCAAGTGTCACTGAAGAGGATAAAACGGAGGTAGAACAGATTTGGCAGATCTGGGCTTTCCTCTCCTAAATAACACATCTCTGACCTCTGCAATTTAATTCTCCAGTCTCGGAATGGAGGCACCTCTATAGTTCACCACACTATGTGTGGGCTCAGAACTTGACAGCAGCATTCAACTCTTTTTTTTATTTCCCAGAAAAGTTTGCAGATTCTCCCTGTTTGCAGTGCAGGCTATTGATATGAATGTGCTTGGAGCTGAGGCTGATTGAGGGCAGCCACAGACCTTTGGGAGCTGCAACTCCAAACAAACACCTACATTAGTTCTTTGGTGACACTTAAACAGGCACTAATTTTCAAGGGATAATCCTTTCTTTTTCAGGAAGTTTTCTTAAAAAAAAAAAAAATGTTATTCTAATCCTGCTAATTTTCAGTAATTTATAACATGGTTTTGTGTCTGTGTGAATTATGTGTCAAATTTACAACTCTGACACCGTGAGTCTTGGTAACAGAGTGTCCCTGTCCCTTTGTGTCCCTTTGTACCTTTATGAAAGATGAAGTAAATACCTCCAGTATTTTAAAATCTACTTGTCTGTATCCCACTGCCAAAACTTGTCCACTGGATATGGCAGCCTTTGCCAAAGGTTAGCTGGATTCAGCTTCCTCAGCGCTGCCAAGAGAGCAGAAACACTCCATGAGCCCTGCCATGAACTGGTATTTGCACATGGCACAACACTGTGCTGCTGAGAGTGTGAGGAACAGAATTACAGAATAACCACGGTCACTTCTGGCTCTGCAGGGCTGGGTGTGTTACCTTGGAGGGATTACACAGGCAGGATATTCAGATTCCAAACCTTTTAATGAAGAAAGGCCTTGCTGTACGACCTGAGTGCCCTTTGTTTTGTTCAATGAAGTGAGTGAAGTCTTCATAAAGTTCTTTTGTTTGTTTGTTTGTTTTGCTGACTACACTCTAGAGTTTTCAAGGCAACAATAAACCTGTCTTAAACTCGTAGTGCCTTGGATGGAAAGGGAGTCTTGGAGTTTCTTTGGTGGTTTTTGACCTTTGTGTTTTTGTGTTGTTTTTTTTTTACACAGTTGCTCTACTAAAGCACTTGCACAACACATAAGAGGTTGTGTATTAACCAGAAAGAAGAAAGTTATGCAATATCTGACAGCACTCAGAAATGTAACATGAATTAAATTCTTGTGTCAAAATTTGGGATGGCGCATTACCCAAGCCCAGCTGAGAGCTGGAACGTGTCCATGACACTTCTCTTACCATGTGACTCTCGTCTTACTCTTAAGTTTGCACATGCATAATGCAGGAGGAGAGCACAGTTCTAGCTGTGCAGAATGGCTGGTCACCTGCTGCAGTTAAACTTCACGTGATTTACCCTTCATGGAGAGCTGTAGCGATGAGACAAGGAGTAGTGGGTACAAATTGAAAAAGGGAATTAGGAAGAAATTAGGAAGAAACTCTTTACTGGGAGGATGTTGAGACACTGGAACAGATTGCCCACAGAGGCTGTGGATGCCTCAACCCTGGCAGTGTTCAGGGCTGGGTTGAATAAGATGACCCTGCCCATGACAGGGGGTTGGAACTAGGTGATCTTGAGGGTCCCTTTCAGGCTTTAACATTTTATGATCCTATGATTAAATGATAAAATGAATGTCAGCTATTTGAAACTGAAGCATTAGTTTTTTTGAGAAGGAAGGAACAGGGAAATGTCTTGCTGTACATTTGTCTGCTTTTTCCTTTCGTTTTTCTTTCTCTTTGTCCTTTCTCCTTTCTCTCTGAGTATTGACTTCTTGTAACTAAACTAAATTATTATATATCCTCAAAACATGGAATTTTGAAGGATTGAATCACATTCCTATGCCTGTGTGAAAACTGGAGATTTTTTTTTCCTATAAATAGTGGTTTGTTTAGTTTTGGTTGTGTGCAAACTGTGCATGTACACACAGCTACAGCCCTTGTGTCCCACTGGCTCAAGGCAGGCATACAAGAGGGTGTCACTGCACAGGCTTCCCCAGGAAATGGTTTGACCTGCAAGGACCTTCCCCAGGGTGTCTGCACAGCTCTGTCATGCACACAATATTCCCTGCTCCCTGCTGTTCCAGCTCTGACAGTTTGCTTTGACAGCAATGCCCCCACCATTGAGTGACTGGCCACTGTCCCACTCTGTGGGAGCTGGTAAATGTGAATTTTGGTGTATAATGCTACATGTTTTTTAACACCCTGCACACTTTGTACCTGGGCACTTGTGTCAGATGAAAAGATGATCTCATGCAATAACACTGGTATTAATTATTTGATGCCCTCTAGCGTGAGGTACAACCAGTCCTTCCTCCTGCAGTTGGTATCAGACTTGCATTGTCTCCCTGCTGCAGCTTCCTCGGCAAAACACTGAGTGCAATAAAATACCAATAAAATTTGCCACCTGCATATGCAAGAGGGGCCTGCATCGCATGAAAAATCCCACCCAGACGCAGGCCACGTGTCTTGGACTCCTCTTTTGGAATGCACAAGCTTGCCTGTTGTCTCCCAGGCACTCTCATCAGGGCACTGCCATGGAGTACCACTTACACGTGTGTTGGTAAAAACAGAACAACCCAAAACCTCAGTGAAACCAAAACCAAACCACAGAAAATGAAGGATTTTCTCACACCCTCTGTTCAACATCATGCTCGTATACGATGCATTCTTATGTTTTGACAACTAAACAAATACAATTAGACACAAATGCATTAGACATTATCCTTGCAAACATACTCTTGTACTCTGAATGAACTTGACTGGTCAGGAACTTTGTTTCTACTTCAGCTATATTTATGGTAATATTATATAAAATACTGGGTACCTGTGAATTCAATCTTTGCACAACCCTTTTTTTGTTTTTTTTCCCTAGAGCTGTTTTTTCATTCTCTTGAAACAGGAGTAGCCATGCTAAAGGAATAGAACCATCGTGTCTAATGGGCCTATATTTAGGCTGTCTAAAATAGAGGGTGACAACAAACATGATATTTGTGGGTTGCCCTGAAGGGCTGCTGTGTCCTGGCATCACGTTAAGTTGCATTTGACTCTTCAGACACTGGAAATGAGGAAAGACCGGTTGGATCATCGAAAGAATTTTCTGCTAGGGCAAGCTTGTTCCCTGTGATATCTCTTCCAGAGTATTGGTTTTTGTCTGGCTTTAAATAATCAAGCAGGGTTTCCTTAAACTGTGGGAGACAGCTTCACATTTCAATGTTGCCTTTATCTATAACAATCAAGAGAAATCTCCTTTATAACAAAAATCTCTTTTTAAACTCTTTTCATTGGAAGGGTGCTGCTGCTAAAGAGTAGAAGTTACAAAAGATGTCAAATAGAAATACAATTATAGAGAAATTATTTAGATGTAAATAGTTGTTAGCTGTATGGAAATACAGAGGAGGCCTGAACAGAAGATGACTTTCTTGCTCAGTGTTCCTAATCACCCTTTTGAGCGAATATTCAGCAAAAGAAGACTGCTTTGCTTTCATTCAGGGCTGCATCACTTCCTCAATAGTACTTGTCTTCCTGATGCTTTCACAGTTGGATTCTGTGTTTTTCTCTCACTCTGAATCTGTTCTCTCATTCTGTGCATACTCACAGCTCAGACAGATCAATGCCCATGCTCTCTATAGGCATACAGCCTCCAGTGAAGCATCTCTCTACAGAATTCAGTTCCTCCCTTGTCTTGAATATGGCTAGTGTTTGAGGGCTTGACTTCTTTCTTTCTTGGAGTTTTTTGATTGTTTGTTTGTGGTGTTGTTTTTTTTTATTTAATTTTTTTAATTTGATTTTGTGGGGGTTTGTTGTTGGTTTTGGTTAGGTTTTTTTGTTGTTGTTTGGCTTGGTTTTTTGGGTTTTTTCTTTTCTTCTTCCCCCAGCAGTCTTGGTCAAAATGAGAATTTGACTGATATTGATTGATGGCAAATAATTGTACCCACCATCTTCACTGATGGTCTTTTTATTACCCATCTTCTAGCATTTAACTTATTTGTAATCAAAATATAAGGCCCTGATTTCATTTGTGAAGGTGAAACTTGAGGCACAGGAAGAATTCTGCTGGCTCTCCTTTTCCTGATGGAAGCAGGATCAGGTTTTGAGTTGTACAGTGAATATTTGCAATGCAGTAGTTTGTTGCAATGCGTATAAGCAATGCTGGAAAGGGAGTATCTGTCACAACATAATGGCATTTCTTACAAGCCAGGCTAAGTGTTTTCTAAAAGAGTGTTTATCATCCAGCATGATATTGCTGTAAATTTATGATCACTTACTCCCTTTCCTGTTCCTTTTGTCATTAGTCCCAGTACAGGACGACTACAGAAGGTAGATAGGATTTTATGGTCTGTGTTCTCTTCTTGATGGCTGCCTTCAGTGATGTCAGGCGTAGTTGGTTCTCCAGAGATTAATTGTAGACCCTTGTGCTTTTTGTATTAGTGAGATAAATTCACCACTTTGATAATCATCACAACAGCAAATAAAGTAGAGGAGCTTTTGGAGGGTTTTGTAAATGGAATACATCTGGCTAGCTTGTCTGTGCAGGATTTAATGAGAACATATGGAAGCATCAATATCAGATGTGCAAACCAGGTCACTCAGTGGGAATTGTCTTTTGAAATACATGTTCCTTGTATGACTCTTTTTTTGAGGTTTGAAAGAAGCAATCAATTCTTCAACACAGTTCACTCCACATACTTTGGACTGGAGCATCAATTTTTATGGCACTGTGTTGTGCAATAGTTGTGACTGTTGCAAATTGACCATCCTGAAGCAGAGAAGAATCTGTGACACCTGTAATGGGCAGGTGTTGAAGTCTGGGATCTGGGTGCTGCTTTGGAATTCTGCCTTGGGGAGCCCTTGGGAAAACAAGGAAGAGTGGGAAGGACCCTGTACCCACCCCACCCTCTCCTAAGGGAATGTCAGCAACCTCTCCTCCCTTACTGCATTTACATTTCCTGTTGCCTGCTATGATTACCAACAGAATGCTGCTGAACAAAGTAAAACCTGGTCTGAACTGTTCTAGTCTTTGGGAAGAAAAAAATTAGTGGGTTTTTTCTTCTATTTTTTCTCCTGTTTGTCCAGTACTGACTGGGGGGAGGAAAAAGTGCCTGATTTTAGAGATGCAAATGTTCTGCTGAACAAACTGACACATTGTCTCTTCCCTGTGATATTGTCCCAGGCTAGTTTTGCTGCACTGCTGCTCTGTATGGTAAGAAAAGCATTTGACTGATTGTTGCCTCAGATTCTAGTTTGAGTTGAAAGGTTGGCAGTTTGGGAAGTTGTCCTTCAAGTTCCCATGCAATTACATGGCTTCAGTTACACTCTGAATGAATCTTGAACCCAGAGTGAGCTGTACTGTAAGTCCTGAGATGCAGAACTTCTGTTTTCCTGATGTCAACTATCGCTGTCAAACATTTTGTCTCACATCCGCCCTTGGTTTCTGCCTGCTGCATATTACTTCTAATAGTAAAAATAAAAGTAAATAAATAAATAAAAATTCCTATTTTGTTTTGTGCTCCTGGTCTTCTACAGTGTCTTTCTACATTTCTCAGGTTTTTAGGAGTACAGTAATAAACGAGGTTGTACAATTTTTCTCCAGCATCAGACTTTGAATCTCTGTCTCTCGTTATGAGGCATCCAGAATCCATGAGGTATTTCTGAGGCATGGCCTTGACAGGAGACACATTATTGCCTTCTGACCTGCCTAAATATGCTGGTATTGCCTGCAGGAGAGCATGTTAGGTGTCTTCTCTCTCTCTCTGGATAACAGAGGAGCTTCTCTGGCAGATAAATTTTGGTGCAAAGAAAACAGCAGCTGTTGACCTTCCAGATATTAGCCTTGACACAAATATTCCTCAGGGAGATGCTTATGACTTTCTTACTGATGCATGCTGTAGAGACTCTCCTCTCTTACTATCCCTGAATTGTGAGCTTCCAGGAAAGCTGGGCTGTGTGTTTGTGGCATATGGTTTTGTGTGTGCTGCTTGTGCTGCAGAAAATGAGGTTATTCCAGGTCGCCTCAGCTTTAACACTGCTTCTGCCATGGGCTTGCAGTGTGGATTTGGGCAGATCACCTTGTGTCTGTTGGAGTAATGGGGAATACAATCATCAACCAAATATAACTTTATTCCTGTCATCATCCAGGTCATTCATAAGGTAATCTTACCTCAGGCATTCAGGCAGAGGTTGGTAAAATTAAATTTTTTGGCAAGAATTATATCCAAACCCACTCCTTTACGTAATTTGGTTTCTCAAGTTCATTGTTTTGGTTTTTTTCCCGTTGTTTGCCACTGTGTTTTGTTTATTCTGTTGCACCTTGAAGTACTTGAGTCTTGGTTTTGATGCTGGAGAACAGAGCTCCAATTTGGAGTTTGTTTATTATCCAGATCATGATGTGCTGATGGTCAGTGTTTATTTATGGGCCAAGCCAAGAGGAAGAGCCATGAGCTCTCTCTCACTTGGAAATTTGCCCAAGGCAGCAATCATTCCTCAGTTCATGCTACTAGAATAGTTTCATCTGTACAGGTTTGCCAAACACGTGGTCAAGATAAAATTACTGATTTTTCTTTGAGGCTTTCCTGGTGGGAGTGAAGCTTGTTTGTTACAAGAAAAGCCCCGGTCACAGTCTTTCCTTTTCTTACTGTCCCTTTGGCTTAGTTTCTTTCCTCTTCTATGTGGAATTTAACAGCTTGTCTAGTTGTTTTCCCACAATGGTCTCCTACAAAACCAAGTGCAAACCACCATAACCAGTTAATGTTTCAGTTTCTGGGATTGTAAGGGAATGCATAAGCAAGAGAAACAGAATCACTGTATGGAGTACAGGATTTTTTTTATAGTGTTGCCATGTAAGGCCGTAGAACCTATGCACTTAGCAAAAGCTAACTATTGATATTATATTTGGAAAACAAGAAAGCAAACAACTGATTTTCATTCTCAGTATTTTTATTCTGATTTTTTTCCCATTTGCCCCTATAACTGTAACCTAGTAGCTCTGGGTAGTGATCAGAAGCCTGCATCTTATGGATGTAACTTGAAGCAATTGGAGAAATGACTCTTAGTGCTTAAAAAACTGTGCTAAGCTGTTTCTTCTAAGCAGAGTTGAAATCTGCTGAGAAACTGTTTGAGTTTGCTGTCCAAACACATGAGTAATTAAATACTTTGAATGGTATGTTTACAAAACCACCATGCAATTACAGATACTTCTGAAATCCATTACAGATACTTCTGATATTTCTAAACCTCAGTAGTGCCACAAACATTTCTACATATCAGCATTAGTACTGTTGGTGTTTGTACTCACAGGGTGTGGAAAGGTCCCACCTAAAGTCAGGGCTCATTGTACGAGGTGCTGGGTGTCAGACTGCTGGCACAGGATATTTGTGTGTGTCTTTCTCAAATACATGTTTCTGGTTTCCCAAGATGAAGGGAGAAGGACAGTGATGCTCCTTTCCATCTGTTGCTAGAGTGGAGTTGTACAAAAGGACAGATGTGTAATCATGTCACAAGAAGGAATGGCTGTAGACTGAATTTACATCGTTTTTAAATGAGAGGTTTCTAGTTATCAAAGCAGTTTTGTCATTTTAGAATGAACCTTCATCAGTTTTCAGAAGGGCTTGTATAATGTGTTTTATCAAAACACTGGGAGGACTAAAGAGACGAGGAGTTTTGTTCCAGCTCTATGGTCTCTACCTTCTGGAGAACTGGAAGTAGCTGTCACCTACTTGTCACTCACATTGACATGCACCACTGTGAAACTGTAATGTGAAAAAGGGACACCTGAAGCAGAAATTTCAGCTTCTTAGAGGGGTTTTTTGCCTCAGGGTCAAGTCACTGCCTTGGAATTGATGGTAAGGATCATTGGGGTGAGTAGGTATAACATCTGCTTTACCTTGTATTTACTGTGTAATAAACAAACTTCTGATTCACAATTTTTTACCAAAAATCGGATAAATTAGCTGACTTTTTTTTTACCAGTTCAGCACCAAAAACATAGTGCACATAACAACACAAATCCAGAAGTAACGATCTAAACAATCCTGCTCTTGTAGAGAAATAATGCTGATCTGGCCTGGTAATATCTTGTTCCAAGAAAAGTGCTTCTGGCTGCTCTTGTTTGGGCTGTACAGCATAAACTTTTGCTTTAACTGTAGCTCACTTGGAGTTTAAAGGATCCATTTGTTCTTAGTGCTAGTAGGCTCCAAAATTCATTCCTCTACAAATAGCCAGAGATGTTTGAGAATTCTGTACAGGCATTTAGGTCAAGGGGTGGGACTGAGGCTTTTTTGTGAATGCTGAAAGAATGCAAAATTTGATTTTTATTTTTTAACCTAACATATGCATCCTCAAAAAGCCTCTATTCTGAATATCTCTGAAGTCATTAGCTACTCTGACTGCCTTTCCTCTCTTTCAGGCTGCTTGTCTAAAGGGTGTGATAACCCCAATAAGTCAACACAATCTTTTTTATTCAGCAAACTGGGAAATCTCTAGAAAATTCCAGTTGTGGGGAAGTTATATAACCCTTCAATGCAAAGTATTCTGATGCTTTTCTGGGCTTATAGTGCTCACTAATTTAAAGTGCTAGTTTTGCTGTCTGGTACTAAGTGGATTTTAAGAATTACGTTTGTCACAGGGCAGTAGGGTACTAGAGGAAATCCATCTTAAAATAATGGTATAATTCTCCCACTTATCTGTACTGCTGAAACAGTCCATTTTATTGCCTCCTTTCATAGCTTTCTTCTCCTTGAAATTAAAAAGAAAAAAAACTAATTAAAAAAATGAGCTCTACTGCAGTCTCTGTGCATCAAGGGCAGGCTGAATTGTTTTCTTTTTTCATTTCCTGCCACTTCATGCTTCTGTCAGGACTTTTCCAGGAGAAAGGGCAGGTCGGTATCCAGTTGTCTGGGAAAAGAAAACTTGGTTACAGATATTTAAACAAGCCATAAACAAACAGCTTAATTGGTCACAAGAGGAAAACAAGATGCCAAGGTCATCCTCTCCTTCCCTCATATGGCATCCAAATGACCCTAAACATCTGATTTTTTTTTTTTCTCTCTCTCTTAGATTGCTTCTATGTTTAGCTTTGTAGTTTGTGGTAACAGCACCCAAAATAGATGTTGTTCAAGGCAGGCAGGTGTAGCTGCCCACACTGCGTGGACACAGCCCTGCCGTGGCAGTGGAGGAGAAGGGGCTCAAGCTCTGCTGTTCCTCCTGCAGTAGGGAGTTGGTTGTGTAAGGAGGGAAAAATATGCAGGGTGACTGCTCAGGGAGCCACAGGCTCTGGAAATGCTATGGCAAGGGGATCAGTCCTAGGGCAGATTGCACTTAACCAGGATTGTCTCTAGGAATCCTTCTTTGTGTTTGCAGGAAATGGTGCATTCTGCATTCTGTTATCCTCAAAAAGATTAATCTATAGCACTGAACGTGAATTCTCTCTAGCTGTCAGGCAGGTTTGTGACTTCCAAACTTTTGAGGTTTTCAGCTCTTTCTTGATTGCTGGTCTGCCTTCAGCAGACAAAGGACTTTGTGGCCCTGAGGAGAATAATAATATTGGAAGCTATTTCATGATCTGCCTCCTTCAGAAAGATTGAATGCGTTCAAATATGTCTGTTTTTTAGGCCCAAATTTTGTTAATATAGGGTAAAGTGAAGTATCTGTTCTTGTACACTAACATGAAGTTTCACCCTGAAAAACTCTTTAGTTACGTGAGAGACAGGAGGCCAAGAAAAGCTGCTTAAAGCTCTTTCAAATAGTCAGGTCTGAGTTTCAGTATTTTCAAGTACTTCGATGCCATAGCAACAAGAGCTTCAACGCTGGAGATAATTGGGGACAGAATTAGCATATTTCCCTAGGAAGAATCTTGTGAGATATGTGAAGTGGTTTGCAAAACTGAGGTGGTCATGGGTGCTTGTCAAAGAGAATTTCTCTGCCTGGACCTGACCCTCCCAGTTACTAGCTAACAACCAGAGCGCTTCCCAGTGCTCCATTCCATCTGGCAGATTCACAGATCTGTGTGGGGTACATATAATTGGAGAGCCTAATGAATTCAGTTTCCGTATTCGTGAAAACATTTTGCTAAATCATGCTTAACTTTGGACAAGGTCTAAGATATTTTTTAAATTAAAATGTGAAGTTCCAGTCAAGCAGCAGAGTGCAGCTAGATGAGAGGGCAGCTCTCTAAACCCAGACCAAGATAAGAGTGATGGGCCACCCATCCTTATTCCAGAATCAGCTACATAACTGTTATTGATAATGAAATGTGCAATTTATGGCTTACTCTGGACAGGATTAGACATTGTAAGCAGCAAGGTGGCCAAAGACATTTTGACAGCTTGGAGTGGGGATTAAGTTACATCATAATCAAAATTTGCTAAACCTGGGAGAATCTCCTGATCTGCTCTTGCTGGGATTATTAGAGGCACGGCTCCTTGAGTAAGGACTAAAATATTGGTTTTGGTGATGGACTGTTTTAACATGAAGATGTTTCAGGAACCTCAGCTACTTTATATGAAGGAGTTGCCCAAGTGTAACCCTCCTCTAGACACAATGACATTCCTGTCTCAGAGGTGGTAGTGCTTTGACAGTACTCTGACTGTGGTACATAAATTGCTTTAACATTCTGTATTATAATGATGGCACTAGTTTCTCCCATTTTATTTTCTAAAAGACATAATTTACTTCTTTCTTGTCTTAACAGCAGTGAAGAAGAAAGTGCAAAGGAGGTGTTTCCCTGTATTGGCTCATCTTCACCGTTCCTCTCCTATTGTGCTTCCTCCTCCTCATGATCCCAGCTGAAGATGAGTGGCCTGCTGTGAATATGACATCTCTGACAAGTGTCATTGCCTCCCACCAGTCCGAGTGGGTGTCCTTCACTGACGAGCTGCTCCTCCCAGTGCACCCACGAGGTAAGCTCTCTGATTTTCTTTGAAACTGATGAGACTTCCTTTGTTTGTTTTAGACCAACTACTGTCATATATCTAGCATGGGAGAGCTTGCCTTTACGTGGAAGCAGTCTGTGCAGAGATTGAATTATCTCCTGCTGCCCCTATGTAATAGGAGAATTTGGGCCAAAAGGGAAGTTACTCTCTTTGTGTGATGTGAAGTAGATCTACTACAGGTTTTGGATCTGTCCTTCAAAATTCAAGACAGTCTCCAAAAATGGAGGAAATCTCACCTATTGTTATCCAGTGTAAGACTGCCCACTGTTAATCCAGAAACTGCATTAGGTGAAGGAAAATTTCTTACATTTAATGGCAAATTTTAGATGTTTCAATAAAAACCAATGAAATAATGGTCAATGCTGTAAACCTTTCTGTGTTGCCTGTTTTAGGTGGCACTGAGGCTCCTCCGGTGAAATGTTTTAATTCCTCAGACACATCCTCAGAAGAGAATCACAACACAAATGGAGAATTTCAAGACCTTTTCTGCAGAGAGCTGGAAGAGGCAGCTGAGCAGCCCAAGGTGGATTCTGCTGTGCTTGGTAACCACGTGTGTCCCAGCACTGATCTGTCATCATCCATCAGTGCTTGGGTTCAGTTTGAAGATGCACCATGGACCAGTGCTTCATCAACCCACCCACAAACAGGTGAGGCAAAAGCAGTGAAAAGTTTTGTTCCAGTAAGATAACAAAGTACATTGAGAACATAAAGGATTTTTTCCTTGCTCTTTGGCTTCTCAAAAGTTTAACTTTGAGTAGTTTGTCCTGTTTTTTTTCTTTAATTTTAACAGAGTTAGCGTTATCCATGTTTCAAAAAGGGCTCACACGATCCTTCTGGATTGAACAAGTAATATTTTCTTTTTGTAAAGAAAATGAAAGTCTTTAGTGATTCACTCCACCTGTGTCTTGACTAAGTCTTGGAGATTGCCAAAGTGCATTCATGGGGAAAGAGCGTAGAGGTGCTTTCAGTAGTTTCTTACACAGAGGTGTGAAATTGAAAAAGTCTGAGCTGTATTTGCCTCTGTAATCTGGAACTGGAAGAATGGTGATCACCTCTGTGATCACAGCCTTTACCTGATCATAGTTCTGGTATGTCTTTTGCCAGCAGTTCATTGATACCAACAACCCGTGTGCCAGTGCTGATCAGTACCTTCTGCTGTTTTTTGATGCTATGATTTAGCAGCTGGAGAATGACAAAGAGAACAGAAGTTTACCTTAATTCCAGCACTGCATGCACTTGTTTTTAAATGTAGCAGTTCTTTCTGACATAAACATGCATGCAAATCCTCTGGCTTGCCTCATCAGGTAACTGATGTTAGCCATATGAAGTATGTATGTATATATATATATATATGTACATATGTAGCATATGAAGGTGTAAGACCTTTTAGCTTCTCTGCATGAACAGACTTCTGTCCTTCCTTACAGGAGGCTGTGGAGTAATTGCCCAAGAGAACAATAGTTTACTTTTTCATATTTAAATTGAGATTCTCTTATTAATTCCACTTAATGACTGCTATTTATTAAAGCAGTTTAAAGAGTTGAAGCTTCCCTCTGCTCACTGGGTCCCATCAAATATTCCCTGTAATATGAATAATACTTCCATCAGAAAACTTGGATTGTCAACTTTGGATTGGGTTTTGGGTAAACCCCATCTGGATTTCTAGCTGCTCTTTTGATGGGTACTACAGACTAGTCCTTTTGAGAGTGTAGTTAGATCTTTGTGCAGAAGTGGGGGAATCTTCAAGCTAAAAGAGATTTCTCTGACCTTCTTTAGATTTATTTGTTGGTTCTTAGTTGTAAATACTTATTTATCCTTGTGATGTGGAGAGAAGGAGAGCACCCATGAAGTGTAAATATATAAAACTGAGGTGCTCTAGCTCTCTCTAGTTTCATGGCTCTGTGATTCCTATGCTTACTCATACAGCATATTAGTTTTTCAAATGGAGCTATTGGTGCTTTGACTTGATATTTCCTTCCTATATCCTTGTTAACTGAAAAACTCCTAAACGCACCTTCTTAAACAAAAAATAAAAATATTTGCTCAGCCTTAATGAAGCTAATCAGAAGAAAAAGACTTCCATAAAACAGATTTTATGGTATATTACTTGATGTCTTATCCCTAGAGGGATGTGGTCCAGTCTTACAGTATGTGCACAGCAAAAGCACTGCCTGTTGGTGTGTGTTTTCAGTCACAGTAGAGGCAGAGGTCTGGGATATCCAGATGAGGAGAGTAGAGTAGACTTTCCAAAAGCATTGCAGTTTTGAAGAAGACACTCATTTGTGCCCCTGTAGAGGTTTTTCCTGTGTGATCCATGTCACTGAGGGAGGATATTTCCACACTAACTTTGGCGTCGGACTGAGATTCATGGAGGAGGGTGGATCCCCCAACAGTCAGAGCAGGATGTTCTCCATGTAATTCCTGCATGGGAAGCTATTATTCTATGAACTACACAGGAACCCTAAGGAGGTGTTTCCTAGAGATATTTTAAAATCTTACTTACGAGCTGGTCTCACTCCTTTTCTAGGCCCTATATGATAAATGGCCAGACCAGTGCAGCTGACAGCCTCTAAAGGGAAGCAGAAATGACAGCTCTTTGTTTGTGGCCCTTTGTGGGACACTTGACAGCGAGAGGCAGGATAAACTTCAGCCTGGTTGTTGTCCATTATTGTGCAGATCACGATTTTTTTTCTGTGGGCAGCAGCAAAGCTGGAGAGGCTGTGAATGCTGACACCCTCGGTGGAAAGCCGTGGTGACAGCAATTATTCATTTCCAGTAGCAAACGCTCTGCATAAGAACAATAGCAAATACCCAGGCGAGGGGAGGGAGGGAGGAGGAGCAGAAAGGCCAAGTACAAACAGAAGGATTGCTGTGAGAAGGATGGACACATTTGAAATCTGTTTCCTGTGCAGGCAGCTGTGAGGAGCAACGTCCTGGAGGCTCAGCACCCCCGGTCGCGTTCCTGTCAGGGCTCCAGTGCTGTTAGGAAATCTGTCTGTCTGTCTGCATGTGCCTGAGCAGCTGCTCAGCTGACTAGATAATTGCCCAGGCTGATGGCCAGGCTGCCTGGAAACACATTTTGAAAAATGATTGCAAAGTGGGATTTCCAGAGTGCCATGAGAGCAGAGAGGATGGGTGCTAAGAGAGAGAGGTTCTGTCTTGCTGTGACTTTAGGGCTACAGTATTTCGGTGCAGGTTCCCCCAAAAGCAAGTATTTGTCCCAAAGTGCTCAGAGTCTAAAAAAAACAGCAATTTAAAGACAGCTAGAATGTAATGGTTATCCTGTAGGAAGTATATTTTAAAGAAAATCAAGGCTAATGCTGTACTCTTGTTCTGGGAAAAGTGAAGACATTATTGGGGGAGCAGAGGTCGGGGGGTTGATGGCAAGAAACAGGGCTGAACAAACAGGCAAAAATTTGGGAGATGAAAAGAAAGGTCAAAATCTGAGGTACAAAAATGAAAAGCACCCATAGTAAGCCTCACAGTGAAAACTATCTTTATTTAGGATGTTCTTGTAAACCCTTCCTTCTACCAAGTTCAGGCAGAATAAATCTAAGCAAAATGTTTGTTTTGAAGTATTTCTGCATTTGGGTTTTATGTATAGTTAACTGACAGCTTCCAAATCATGTGGATTTCTCCTCAGGAAGCAAAAACTCTAGAGTGAAACCATTGAAGTATTTAGTCACAGAAATTATATATTGTGGTGTCCCCTCCTCTGTTTTCCTTTTGCTGTGAAAAGAAGATATTTGATTTTTGTTATGATTATTATCAGCCTTGTCAAACTTACTGCCAAAGTGAAAAATGAGATTTTTCGGCTGACCGAAACGTTCCCATCACAAATGCTACACAGTCTGTAAATTATCACAGCCAGCAGATGACAAAACATTTGCATTTGTTACGCTGCTCACAGCCTCATATTCTGTCAGTGTTAGCTGCACTCTTCAGTTCAATGAGGTGTTCTTGGTCACCATAATTAGAGCAAGGCACGATCTATTCCATCATCCATCCGACTCAGCCACGCCCACTTCTTCCCAAGAGCTCTGTCTGGTTTGAAATGGCTCAAATTACTTGGACTCTCAGCATGTCCCTTGAGAGGCTCTCCAAAAGCATATCTGAGCTTAAATACTTTGTGCTGCTCTCTCTGAAAGTAGGCAATATTTGCAACACAAGATCAGCAGCTGGAAACTACACCTGTCACTAGAAACTGTGATGCTATGCTAAAATCAGAAAAATCTGAGGTCCTAGGTAATCAGAAAGGAAATTATGCTGACCTGGTTTATTGTAATACCGTGTAGGGATCAAGAAACACCAAAACACCAAAGAGGAATGAATGCTTCAAGGTAAATCTGCATATTAAAAGCCAATCCATGTTTAATGAATAAACATGTCGAATTGTACAGAAAAGTAAAATGCATGTTGAAGGAAACATTTTTCATTTTGGGAAACAATGAGTTGATTTTCAGTATCCAATGCATGCTACAGAATTTACATTTTAGGGATAGTTGTGGCACTGGTCTTTCAACATAAACAGATTTCTGAGAAATTCCTTCCACAGAAAGGCTGTGACTCTCTGGCTGTTGGCCTTAGAGACTGAATTCAAAATTTCTACAAAAGAGCAATGCCTCATTTAGGAATTTGGCTTCAGCACATCCAGGAATCTGAACAGCAGCAGCAGAAGCATCTGAAGAGAGATCTTAAACATGTGTCGAGGTTTACTTTTGCTTGTCTTGCTTTTTGAGATTGCTAGATGGTCTTCTGGCTCAGCATAGGGGAAAATGCAATTATGCTGGTTGTAATACTTAGCATTGGGAACCTGGAACAGTCACAGGTAGAAGTTGACTGTAGTAAGAATTTAAAGAATATCTGTTGCAGAAAAGCTGCCTGTGGTTTTGGTTCTCCAAAGTACAACGCTCTTTAGGAAAAAAGCAGGGAATTCTGTTCTTTCAGGATGGCCCAGCTTACTGGGAATAAAATGAATTTACCATTATATAGAAGTATTTGGCAACACTAGTCCAGTCAGTTGCCTCCTTAGATAAAAATTGGGTTTGGAAAGCACAAAACTAGTTGGCAATATTTGAGATATTATATCTTACCTGTTTCTAAATTAGCCTGGTTTTTTCATATTGCTGTGACTGACTTAAAACAAAAAATATTGAAAATCTAAGATGGGTTTTTTTACTAAAATAATTCTACAGTTTCTAGGATATAAAGCACACTTCAAAATAAAAGCTTTGCTCGTGTTAGTGATCCATGTATAGAGCTCAGCTTTTCAGTTTGTCCTCTGTGTCCAAATAAAGTGTTCTGCCTGTCAAAGCAATTTCAGCTGAAGTTTTAGGGTTTAAGGATGGCTTTTCAGGTGCCTCACGCTGTGTTAACCAAAACTGAGAGAGGAACTGACAGATTATTATCGAGCTTTCTCGAGCACAACACAGAGTGCAGTTACTGGAGGGAGGAGGGGTGGGCTGTAGTTGTGTCTGACACAACAGCTGTGCAATAAGGAGGCAGATCTGACTTTCAGCTCCTCATCCTCAGGGAGGGTTTTACTCAGAAGCCACTCAGTTTCAGTAGGCTCACAGCTGTACACTTGTAAAAATACCACTGCCTGCTTACCTGAGCCGATCAGTGCAGATATACAAAATAAATTCACACTTCTCAAGAGGCAAAACAGAGAGCACTGTTTGGATATTCTGTCTGTGCACACTACAAGTTTCCATAATAAGCAAGTGTCCCATCACATCACTTGGATGGCAAGAGATAAATCTTTAGCTTTAATTTGTAATTTTTTTCCAAAGTATCTTTGTCAACCTAGGAAGTCAACCTAGGAAGAGTTGTTTCTTTATTACACAGTGAGAAGAGAATCTCGCTGCCAGTAGTTGTTCAATAATTGTGAGATTTGGGGAACATCAACATCTTTGCTGGTTTAACAGCTAAATATAGATGTACTAATTTAGAAAACAGTTATTAAGCTGATATTAAATTAGAACTAGTCTCTACCTGTACACTTTTCCTTAGTTCAGGAAGACTTTTTAACCATAACTTTCTTTTTTATTAGTATTATTTCACTTTCTTTTTTATTAGTATTATTTCCTCACTAGAGTCACCCACTGTTCCTAACATTCAAGTGAAGTTTTGGGCAAAGAGTATGCAATACAAAGAGTACACAATACAAACTCATAGCAGTGGATGTGTGTGATTGTGTTCTAAACTCTGGGTGATGGTTAGGCAGGACTGAACTGTTTGACATGCAAGTCTGGCAAAAGAGTAGAACAGGATATTTGGTCTACACTGAGCAGAAATGTTATGTAGTATATTCAGATCAGGATGCTACATTCAGCATGTTCAGAATCAAAATTCCCAGTGCACATCAATAGGTCAGTTTCAGGTTATTTTTATACTCCCCCCTCCATGCAGAGCATTCCTGAGATGATGACTGCATTTGAGTGGGTGTCACAGATAGGGAATGCTTAATTAAATATAATAAAACCACTTAGAACGAATCTGTGGTGCTGCAAAAGCTCCACTGTGTTGCACAACAAACATATTCAGGTCTTGTCAGCAGTGTCAGAAACATGAAATCTTTTCCTGAAAAGTCACATCTTCTCCAATACTTGAGCAACAGGAAAGCATATGGCTGCCTGCAGTAGAGAGTCTAAGGCAGGGAGCCTTAGAGGATAACAGTGCCAGGCACTAGCTCAGTTGCTCTGTGTTTGTTATTAAATAACTGTTGTTGTGGATGTTAGAATTTGTATTTACAGAGCCCCAGTACCCTGATGATGTAGCATCTTTGGAATAGTTGTGAGCTTCGGGCAGATTGCCCTGCGTGTCTCTAACCGATACCTGTTTTCTGCAACCAGTGTCTGCATCAAAAGCACCCAGCTGGACCTCCCCCTCTTCCAACTCTTCTGAGAGGCAAGCCCGTGCCTCAGAGAGCAGCTGGACAACCAACTCCGAGGACACCAGCAGCCCAAGCATTGCTCCCTCCTACACAGATCTGCAGTCACTTCACACCGAGGACTTGACCAGTGGTAGAACATCTGCAGCAGATTCAGCTGGTAAGAGGGAAGCCTTCAAGTTTCCATCTCTGTCTTTTTGATGCTACTCAAACTCACTGTTCAGAATTGAGCCACAGGGAATGGATCCCAAGCAGAACAATCTCAAGGATTAGGCAAACTGACATTTTGCTCTACTCTAATTCCAAAAAAAATCCCACTTGCATTTTACACTGCACTGACATGTGCAGGTCCCTGAAGATAGAGCCAAATGCAACCATGTACCTGTTGATAGACTCGGAGCATTTTGGTTTTCACATGCCCCCTCAGCTTAAGCTGATTTAGGAACTAGAATGTTGTGGGAGAGGCTGGATGCCTTTCCTGAATTTCCATGCAGAAATTTTCTCAACAGTGTGTTCAGCTGAGGCAGGCCCAGTTCTGCTTGCTCCTCTCTGTTTCAGTGAGTGCCAAGACAGCTCCAGTTTGCTGGAGGCATTCCCTGCATAGTGCTTTGCACTGTTACTGAGCAGTACATACAGAGAGAGTGTAGGACGTGCCATAGGATGGTTCAGTAGCAGATTTTAACCATTTAAGGATCTTATATCTGACCTTGTAGGGCTCTATTCAGACACAATCCTCATTGTGGAAAAATGTGCTACGTGGCATTGTAGCTCTTTGCTCCTCAGTTGTCCTTTGTAATCTGAGGTAGGAGAAATAAAGCAGAGGGGTGCCAGTCATGTCAAGGAGAATGGGAACTCCTGAATGACAAAGCTGACTTTCACAGTACAAAAAAGCTGAGATGTCAGGACACAGAAAAAAATACACAGCTCCAGGAGGAAGCACCTGCACTATGCTGGAAGCTGTTCAACACAAGCTGAGGAAGGTCAGTAGCTACCCAGTTTGGTGATGGAAATTGATTCCCTGGTGTCATGATAGCTCAGACCTGGGAGATATTTAATGTGTTTTCTCTCAGGTGGTGAATATGTGGGAAATAAGATCTGGTTTGTGAGATTTGGCTTCCTAAGCGTCACTGAGGTCATATCTCCCTTCCATAAGATACATATGTGTACATCACCTGCAAAGAATATTATTTGGTGGCTCAGTGAAGCTGGGTTAGACTTCTAGGAAGGTTTATAAACAACAGCATGGTAGGTGCTGGTTCAGTACTTTAGACAAAGGATTTGTGGGGAAGTAGAAGTTATTTTGAGTAAGTAGAGCTGTTTCTTAATGAAGTTACCACAATCTGTCTGACCATTTTTATTAAAAAAGGAGGTAATATCAGCAAGACTGTGCTATTACTTAAAACTTAAGATACAATAATTATAAACATAAAATACATAAAACATAAGATATACTTATACTTCCAGTACCTTAGTGATATTGGAACTTGAAGTGTCCCAGTTCCACAAATACACGGAGTCCTCCTGTCACCAGGTGTAGAGTTTGCAAAAGGGCATCATTCTCTTGTCCCCGTCCTCTCTGCCCCTCTCCAGAAATTCAGTTCTTTAAACCTGACTTGATTCAAGCATTTGATTTGCATTTCTCCCCTCAAAGGACTGGCTGCCTCAGTCTGTAGTGAAGTCTGAAGGCTCCATCCAGACAATGAAATGGCATGTATTTTGCCATGAAGGCAAAGAGGGGAATCCTCATGCTCTGTGTGATGATGAAGTCACCTTGACTGCTAGCCAAGGTGTTGGCTCCAAGGTCAAGCTTGCAGGAGGGAAAAAAATAATCAAACTAATTTCACTGCTAAAAGACCTATGAAAATAATAAATCAACGTTTGATCTACTTAGTGATGGTAAAGAATCAGATCTGTAAAAACAGTCTGGGTTTAATACTGTTTCAAGTGAGGAAAAAAAAACCCTAGTGATAAGCATGAAGAATTCTACTCTGTAGTCAGATGCTAAGTAAAAAACTATTTTAGCTATGGTGAGTTTATTGCCTGAACAGGATAAAAGGATACTCTGTTCCATAATTTCACCACTTGTCTTGAATTTATCCTGCAAGCAAAACTAACTGCCTGTGGTAGGTCAGGGCACGGTTTTGTGTGGGAGCAGATTAAAGCCTGAGCTGGGTCTGACTGCAGGCATACACAGAAACAAGTCCCAGCCATAAAAATGTCCATCTTGGTGTCCAGGGCTGGTAGGCTCTAAGCAGGTAAAATTGGCTGGGAATTAACTTTCTCCCAGCTGACACAAAATTTGAGTGTAAAACCTATGGGATTGAGCTTCTGTAATGCATGTGTTTATGCAAGTTATGGCCTAGGAAGAATCTGAGGAAGATGAGAGAGACCTGAATAATGCAGCCTGAAAGTTTACCCTTGCTACAGGGGACTGCAGAAAACTTGCTGACTGATATCCTGTAATGATCACAGTGGTGAANGCAGGGGACTGCAGAAAACTTCCTGACTGATGGAGTTGGGACAAGCAGACTGATGTCCTGTAATGATCACAGTGGTGAAGGTAAATGTTGCATGAGCAGAGCTGAAAAAGATTTGCTTTTCCATCAAAGTGCAGCTGAAAGATGCTGCACTTCATTGCCTATACTTGTTTTCATTCTGGCACCAAGAAGGTTTTTATATTCTCCTCATCTTTGTCAGCACAAGGGACTCTTCAGCCTGCAGCTTGCCAATAAACGTGGATCAGGTGATAGCAGACTGCCCATTTAAAGTGGGCACGTTTATGTGGTTATAAGAGCAAGCACTCTGCAACAGCTGGGGTTTCAGAGTGTGTGTGAAGCTGTGTTTGGGGCTGGGGAATGCCCCTTGCTTCAGAGTTCTTGCCATGCCTCGCAGTGTCACTCAGCTTGGATCAATGAGCATGAAAAGAAGTGGGAACTTTTGGCCTTTGTGCTGTGCTCTGCAAGATAAGTAACACAGGACATCTCTGTTACTGATACAATACAAGTGTTTGTTCCTTCTGTAGCAGATGCCTGTCTCAGCTTTCAAAAAAAGCCAAATATCTGCGAGACAGAGGAGCAAGGGAGAGGCCTTCTTGTAACTCTGGTTGTGGATCTGTTCTGAGGTTGTGCCCCAAATACCTCACAGCTTGATTTAGATTTCTGCATTTCACCCTTCTTCATTAAAATAATTTTATTTCTATAAATTAAAATTATATTGTCAACAAAAGAGAAATAATTACCTATGGTCAGTATGTATATAATAAAGAAGATATATATATATTTACATAGCTCATAAACTGTATTCTATTACAAACTTAATAGACTATATAATAGAATCTCTCTGTATTATATAATAAGGCTATGTCTGTGTATGTCTGTGGGTAGGCAGTTTCCTCATAGCAATTTTAGGTGCATCATTGCTAGTTGTGGTGTTTCTGTTGTGATTTCTGTCTTAGCAAAGCTGCAGCTATGCCATGTTTTACATTAACAGTTCCATTTGCTGACCAGTTGTTTGGCACTTTCTTGTATCTCTGGGACTGCTGGGATACTGAGGAAATTGCTATGTTATTATTCTCTGAGAACATCTGCATGTTTGGAGATAGAAGGATGCATGTGTGACCCCTAACTTCTCAAAATCCAGACAGTTCATAAATAGCACAAGGAATCAATTCTGAGAATTTTGTTATTTTCTAAGTAAAACTCATCATTTAACAGGACTCTGGTGCTTCTGTGCTTCTGTTCCAAAACTTGGAAATGGCAATTCTGACAAGCTCAGCTATCTCTTGAAGGTAATAGAGGGCAAGTAATAACTTTGCAAAACTTTTCCTAATGCTTGTCTGCAACAGTTCTGTTACATTTCTTCTGTAATTGTAGCCAGCTACCGACTCCCGATATGATGAATGCAGGAATGGTGTTCTGTGAGTTTCAAACAAGTAGTTTTGAGCAGATTCTACAGCTGTGCAATGTGGTTGCACTGAATGCCATCAACAGGCTACAAGCTCTGAAATTATTCCATGTTAATTACCATGGCAAGGGGAAAAATAATATGTGCTGGTGATTACCACCTTCCATCCAGAGCTGCATTTCAGTTCTGCTGTGTAACTATGACCCAGCTTGTGCTGGTGTCCCAGACACATTAAAGACTTGTCCATGAAATCCTGCCAAAGCCAGCTGGAGAGGCTGCAGAGAGGAGCATTCAACCCTTGCTTCAAGGAGGAGGGGACTCCAGAGTATCATGAACAAATAGCACCTAAAATATACTCTTGAACAACTCTAACCTGTAAAGGCTAGATTCAGCACCAGAGACAGGATTTTTTATTTTTCATGTAAATACCAACCAGCAATTCAGGAGTTCTATATCCTAGTTGTCATCCCAGATTTTTCTCATGGATTTTTAGCTTCTTGAAGAGGAATGAATTAGTGGGACAGATCTGGGAAGATAGGTTGAGATAATTCATAGCAGTAGAAGTGTTGTGATCCCAAGACAGGCCTGGGTGCAAGTGTTAGAATGAGGAAGGAACAGGTGCAACAATAAATAAATGTTTATTTCTACCTATTCAGTAGAGAGAATTACAGAATAATCTTGGTGTGCAGTCATCTGATTATATGTTTTAAGGTCAGAAAGGAGGCTGTGATGTCATTATTCTTGTCCAGTCTGGCCTCCTGCGTGTGTCAGGCCAAAGAACCTCAGCTGGTCATTTCTGCACCAAACCCTTCTGCTGCAATACACAGCACACCTGCAGGCTGTGCAGAGAGCACCTTGAGAACAGCCATGAGGAGAAGGATGTGGGCTGTAGGTGCAGGTGGATGAAAAGCTCAATGTGAGCTGGCAATCTGAAAGAAATTCTTTACTTTGAGGATGGCGAGGCGCTGGAAGAGATTGCCCAGAGAAGTTGTGGATGCCCCATCCCTGGAAGTGTTCAGGGCCAGGCTGGATGGGGCTTGCAGCAAGCTGGTCTAGTGGAAGGTGTCCCTGCTCATGGCAGGGTGGTTGAAACGAAATGAGTTTTAAGGTTACTTCCAACCCAAGCCATTCTGTAATGCTACCACATCCTGAGCAAATATTTGCATAATATCTTTCTGACTGGGATATCTTGCAGTATCTTTCATTGGGATATTGCAGCTGATAACATCAGCTGCAGCAAAGTTAGTCCCTGATCAGCCATTTCCATCCCTTCCAAACTTCATTTTTAAAAAGGACTGTCCTAGTGAAAACACTTAAAGCAAGCTGAGATGTCACTGAGCTCAGCTCTGCCAGCTCTTGTGGGGCTAAATGTAGTCTGCTGACTTCAATAGGTCCAATATCTGCCTCCACTGCGCCCCAGAAAATAACACTGATAATTTATCTTCTCTGTTACCTTGCCTCACAAGGAACAGTGGTTGATGCTGCTGTGAGACTATCAGGTTCTTGTTTTTTCTTCAGGAACAATGAGAAATGGAAAGGTGTAGGAGGACAGGATTTAGCATTGCTGTTATAGTAAGAAAAGGGTTAGAATAAAGCTTAGAAATGTCTGCTCCTAGTAATGTTTACTAAGCTGAGTCTTATGGTGCTTACCCCCATGAATTAATTAAGCCTTCCCTGCTCCTCCACATTCTAAGAAAACCAGGTCTAGGACAAGGAGGAGGCTATTTCTGAGAGAAGAAAGTGACAGCGTGAAAGAACTGAGTCTAGTTTTCATTATTGCTTGGAAATTTTATAATTAAAACCTTTATATAGAACAGAATATTTGCATATATATAAAAATGCAATAACTGCTGTTTAATTGAGTGTTTTCTTGTCTGCTTGCTAGCAAAGAATCAGTTCTGATCTCATGCATGTCGTTGGCCCTGTGCTCAAACAGCTAAATGAGCGTCTCCCGGTTCAGGTGCTGAGTTTTCTTCTCGTGGCTATTCAGAAGTGCAAAGTACAGTAACTGTGGATTTGCAGCAGGGTTATCTTCATTACAGAAGAGCTAAATGATGAACCTACATGGTATTCTTGATGAAGTTCACTCTTTTCACACCTATTCACCAATGTTTTTACATGGTCAGATCAGTTGAAAAGACAGCAGACAGAAGTCCAGGGCAAGTCACAGGACTGACCCTCTGATCTGCCTTTATCTAGGCAGTATCCCAAGAAAATGGATGTGAGTAGATGCTTTGTAGCTTGTCTCGGGCCAGTGAGGCAGACGAGATGGTACAAAGGCCTTTATTTCTGTTTGCAAGGCTGTGATTCCTCAGCCCCAGTGTTTACATTGGCCCCAGTTGGTCTCTAATGCAGAAAGCCACATGCTGATATGATAAGCCTGAGGAGTTCAGCAGGAGATTTTGCAGCTGGACAGGACATTTCAGTGTAAAGATTAATTGGAAATGGAATGCTTAAGTGCAGCAGCTATCTGTGACTGCTGTTCTCACAGAGGAGCAGCTTGGTTTGTTCGGACCAGTTCTGCAGGATGCTAAGCAGCTTCCAAGGTTAAAGCTCCTGGAAGAGAAGAACACCAAGATAACTCTGTGTCACTGTAGCCACAGAGCAGCTCTGGAGAAGCACTGTCCCAGCTCCGTGCTGCTCAGCACCACAGCCAGTGCCCTCCAGCACTGCCTGCACCCTGAGGAACACAATCCTGCAGCTCCCGAACCGCAGCGGGGTTCAGCGCAGGGAGGAGTCACCCTCTGAGAACTGGCGTTCTCCGCCCTTGGTTCTACACGGCAGAGAAGCAAGCAAGGCTTCAGTAGTAGCACCAATTAAAAAACAAGAGTTGTAAATCATTGCATGTGCTCTTGATTAGAGATCCCAGTTCTGTGTGGAATTTCCTGTCTGGTTATGAAGGGGCTGAAAGGAGCTAGGAGAGTAAAACAGCCAGTGAAAAGCTGGCAGCGGCAGAGGGCGAGTAAGAATGAGAAATTTCACAGCACCCAAAATGCATGGATTTGCTTGTTTCTCTTTTGCTGTGATATCATCTGAAACCTTAGAAAGGCACTGGACTACGTATCACAGGAATTGGAAAAGTGATGATGATTATGAATGCCTGCAGGTGATCAGTTATAGAGTCATCTCCTCAAAAGAACAGTATGGGACAGAAAGGGAAGCAGATTCGTTAAAAACATGAATAGTGAACAGTATAATTTAAGCAAAACTTTCAGCTTCTATGTTCACAACTTATTTTCTTCTGCTCACTTAGAAACTTGTGATAAATGTCCATTTTTGTCAGGACTTCTGCCTCCTTTTTTCTTTTATTCAGCCCCAGTGTTAGGGAAAAAGTGTAACACTCCCTGTTCTTTCAAGGCAGAAATGAGCAGAGTTGGATGACAGTACTCTAGAGAAATTGCTGATTTACATCTTTAGTTCAGTATCTCTGGTTTTTACCTCATCTAGCCTTGATCAAACCTTATCATACTAGAGTACAGATATAACATGAATCTTAATAACCACGTTCATGTGTTATTAGAAGCAATTTGGTTAATTGTCCTCATGTTTGACAGATGAGACGAAAATCCTCTGCCTGTATAAACTGGTGTTTTCATTATGACTGCACGTACTACATGACTGGAAGAGGAGACTTGATGCTATTTCTTCATTCTGATCTTGGTTAGCAAGAATGAGAATTGTGATTCTAGGTTTTGTCACATGGATGCCAGCCCAATTTACTTGTCAGTACCCTTGTGGTACTGCAGTATATTCCACATAGACGCTGATTTGAACTAATCACTTAGGACTCCATTTTTTAAATCTATTAAGAGTGCTCAGTACTTTTTGTGAAGAAATCCAGATCTGAGTTTTGTACCTAAAACTGTTTCCAAGATTCTCATGTCCCAGCTGTTCTTGTTACAGTTGAACAAAATTTTCAAACAGCTTCAGCTCAGTGTGCTCCTCTCCAAGTCTAGCCATTTAATTTAGTGTTTAAAAGGAAATTAGAGATCCTGCCAACATAGTCTTGTAGCTGTGTGTTCTCAACCCATTACAGGCTACGTAGAAATTATTATATCTAAGTGGAGACTTTAGTCAATGGTTTGTTGAAGCTGTTCACATGGAGACATTTCAGAGAGCTTTAAACATGATTCACTTAATGCCATAGGAGTGGAATCTATTTCCCAGGACCCTGATGTAAATGTATTCATGACCACTTCCTATCCATGTGTTCCTGTGCCAATATTGTCTTTCAAATAGCATTTTGCCCTCTCCAGTGTAAGCACTTTAATATATTTATACAGGGTAATCATCTCGCTCTCTGTGCTCATTTGCTAAACTGAATGAGACAAGCTCTTTAGTATTCTGGTTCTCCATTCTCCTCCTCATCCTAGAAGGCTTTTCTCAGCTCACATTGCTGTTTGAATTAATCTTTTGGGTATGTGGTGATCAAAACTGTGCAAGACTGAGGTCTCATCACAGCCTGATATCAAGATACTAGTTTTCCCATCTTCAGGAATTGTCTCCTTGGTGCATCCCAGGATCTTATTTCCTTTTGTTCCAGTGCATCAGGCAAGTACCCTTGCAGTATATTCAAGCTGACTGTATGTGCTTGCTGTGTCCTGCCTCTGCTGCACCTGCATGGTTTGTGTGCTTGGTGCTGGGCTGGGGAGGGAGCACCTGCCAGCACAGAGAGGCACAGCTGGAGCCCGTTGGTGCATTTGTCACACCAGCCACAGCCTCCCGGCTTCCCGTGCCTCAGGGCTGCACAGGGCTGCCTCCAGCACGGGCACTGGGCTCCACAAGAGGGACACGAGGGCGATTCACTGCCCCTCCTCTGCAGCAGGCCCTTCACCAGCCGGCCACAATTAGGATCTGGGTGGGAAAGTTTACATAAAAGAAGGAAGCGGGGGCTTTCCTGGAGGCTTTGCTTTCATGAACCCACCGCTCCTCCTCCCCCGGACTGATTTGTTTGTTCAGGCTCGGTTGCCTCCAGCAACACATTATTAGTGAGAACTATGGTGTATCCTGGGAGACCTGCAGGATTCCCCGCAAATCTTTTGAGTGTTTCGTCTCCAAGGAGGAAGAGACACAAAGGCATTTCACTCTGTTGACGCTGTTGCATGTGCATTGTTCTCCTTTGAGTGCTGGTGTGTCTCCTCAGCAAATGCTGTAATTGGACTGCCCAGTTTTCATTTTGCATCTTCGTCTCAGTGAGTAGATTATGCTTTTCTTGGTAAAGCCACCAGACTGCACTGCTTTAAAGGCTGTATTTGAAAACGTGCTTAGCTGAAGAGGTTTCAGCAGAGCTGTGTACTTACTGTTGCACACACGGATCTGTCCTTGCTGATGGCAAACCTCAGACTTTCAGGATAAATCTGGCCTTAAGATAAATACAGATTGTATTACGTATCCTTGATTTAGCATGGCTGCAAAGGCAGTGAAGACACAATGACACAGATTAACAACTCAGGGCTCTGCTAAGACCATACATTTCTGCTAAAATCAGTGTCGCTGCAAATTCTTTAAAAATAACAAGTGTTATGAGAGCTTCCCCACAATGTGATCAAACCCTGCAGGTATGCTTTTGATCTCTGCTTGGTTTGAAATTACAGGACTCAGCTTCAGCTCCTTTGGCTGGTCTGTGTCCCAGGCTTGCCTGTGTGTCACAGCACAGTTCAAACTTCATGAAGAGCACTTGATTTCCTGATTAGTCACATATGTGTCCAGAGATGGACAGCATCAGATGAACTGATCTCCCATAAAGGTCAAGGCAGCTTAGCTAGCAGAGCAGTCAGTGCTGCAGTAGATAAGGCATCAACAACAGATGGCATCTCAATAAAAGAGCAGTCAGAGGCAGCGGACATGAGGGTGCTCCTAGCAGTGATGCTGCTGGCAATGGGGCGCTGTTCAGAGGCCAAGGGAGTTAGGGAAATGCAGAGAAGGTGTTTTGAGTGTGATCTACTTGCAGGCGATTCAGTTTCCAAGAGACTCAGATTCTAAAAAGTGGTGAGTGAGGCTTCAGCCCTGTCCTCTGTCCCCCTGGGAAGCTGATCCAGGTCTGCCAGAGGGTGGGGGACTGCTGGGGCCTGCTGAGATTGACAGTCCAGCTGCATCCACAGAACAAAACTAGTTTGTCTCGCGTGTCTGAGCAGCCCAAACCTGAACTAATGGAACAAACAGGTGCGAAAGGAGAAGGGTTTTGCCAGAGCCAGTAGCTCCTTGTCTGCTGGATAAAAGGAAAAGCAAGTCAGTAGAAATCAACCCATCCCTGATCAGATGGCAGGAGAAGAGTCACTCTTCAATGAGCAAAGGCACTTGAGAATAAGCTGATAATCCCGGGATCATTCTCAAGTCAAACAGCATGGGACCAGGACCCGGGAGGCTTCTCCTGCTAAACCTGGAAACTCAGCTCAGGTGCCTCTTGAGATCTTTCTCCAGGGAAGAAGTAAGGGGGAAGAAAATACAAGGATGGATGACTAGGCTTTACTCTTTTTGCATTTGAATTATTTCTTAGTGGACAGCCCATCTCTTGCTTTATAAAAAAGGTGGCTCTTGAGCCTCCCAGCTGCCAGTGCTCTAAGAAATAGTCTTTAACCCACACAGTCCCTTTTCCCTTTCTCCACCATAGGATTTTCTCTCTTCCTGCCCATTTTTTCTCTTCTAGGTGCTGCTCTACGTCTATTTCTTTCCAATTTAAAATAACTGAAATGCTTAAAAGCTTTGATGCCAGTGGCATCACCTTGTTCCTAGTGGGTGACCTGCTGCATCCTGCATTCCCTTCTGGCAGGGAAGGGAAAATGAGTTAAAGAGACTGTCATTCCCCTTTACTTGGCAGAAGGCCCCTCTGCATGCAGAAGAATTTCTTCATAGTCTACTTCAGAACTTCAGTTTCTCTCTGTTGACTGGATCATTGAAGTAGCACTGTTGCAAAGTAATGAAGTAATGGTAGACTTTGAGAAAATACATACCAATTCTAGCAATAGCTAATGCTTTACTGGAGTGCCCTGCAGTGTCACTTAAATTTCATCAGTGGTGATAACTTTTGCACCTTACAGGAATCTGAAGCTGCAATATTTCCTTAGACATTTTCTATTTTGTGTGGTGTTGCAGGAGTTTGACTCTTACACTGGGATTTCTACCATCACATTTAAAAAAAACAAAACTATTATCTTTAAAACTCAATGTTATGGATGAAAATTTTGTGGATATTTTCGTTTTTCTAACTTCATTAAATAATTTCCCCACCCCTAAAAACAAATCTTTTCTTTTTTTTTTTATTTCTTTATTTCTTCTATACTCAAACACTAATTTTTAATCTAATTGCCTAGTACTTATTAGGAGGTAAATATTCCTCACTATCTTTCCTGAAAAGTTTAAGAACTTAACACTCCCTTATATATTTCTTTAGTTTCTTGTTTCAAAACCTTCAATCCGTTGTGTTTGGCAAAAGCAGTATTTTGTATTTTTTCATATAGGTGGAGGTGGCTTTGCAATGTGTTTAATCAAGTCAGTTTCCACATTGACTGTGTGCAACCAAAAGGGAAGATGTTTAAAAAGGAAAACACTATGGTGAATATACAGTAATGGTCTCCAAATTTTATGCTGCATCTGCCAGTACAGTTTACTTTAAAGTAATTTTCAAGTCAACACTTGTGTGAAACGGTGAACAAATGGTAAAAATGGTGAAAAAACAACTTATGTTAAAAAATAACTGCTAGATTTACTAAGGCAATGAACTGTGGCCATGGCATGTTTTGTGCTATCTCTGTCTTCTGTGATAAATGGCAGGACTGTTGAGCATTATAAGGATAAAGTAATTTTTCATTCCTGTGATGAGGTAAGATGGTGGGAACAGTGAGGATCTTCCAACATAATTTTCTACTCTGTGTTTTCTCCCACAGAAATTTGAATACAAAGGCTGCCTTTATCGGCTGCATGTTGTTTTTTTTTCCCTCAGCTTCTCGTACTTTATAATTTGGCTATGAATTTTGAAGAATGGAGTAGAGATCAGAAATTAGCACCCTTTGTGTCCTGTTGAAAGCATATCAGCCCCTCCTCCTTAGACACTGCAAAATTCCTTGCTAATAAGGCTGACTGAACAAGTCTTGATTAAGCTGCATGCTGCTGGGCTGGAGAATTTTGGCTCCATCAGCCATTCAGACCATGACCTGGACAAATCAGCCGTGATGCCTCAGATGTGAAAAGCCTTTGTTTGGCTTCTCACATTCTGAACACAATTAGTAGCTCTGCAGCTCATCCTTTTGGCCAAGGTAGAGTCACATGTCCCTTGTTGTAACTGCTGGTCTTGAGGTAAGTCCCTGTGAGCATTCCTCAAGTGATTCAGTGGAATGTGATTTTAACAACGTAACTCCCAGTCCCATGGAAATGAGTGGCAGGTGAGAGTAAAGCTGGTTACCCCCAGTTACTGTCTGAGTAACATTCTGTACTGTCTGTGCTATAGGAAATGTAAATTGGACAAAATTTCCACTAAATTGGGGTAAAGAAACTGGCTTATGCAATATGTCTGTCATTAAGGCAACTGAGGCTTCTCTCAGCTTCCAAACACTGGTCCAGATGTTTACCACCTCTTCTTTCAACCAGGAGTAAGTTACAATAGATGTGACTTTCCTGTAACATGGCAGAATACAAGAATCTTTCATTAAAATCTCCTTCCACTTGAAGATAAAGTTACTATAAATTATACAAATAAAGGAGACAGCTTTTTGTAATAGTCATTAAAGGCTTAGGAGCTGTTTCTCAAATGTGTAACTCCTTGAGCATGTCAGAGTTTGCTTTGCTCCAGAAGAATGAAAGGCCAGAGTTTTAAGCTGTATTTCCTCCTCATAAATCCTGAGGATTGTGCATTTACTTTGGCACTGGTTTTGCTTCTTCTTCAGATTATGTCTCTGTTCCCTTCGGTATTACTGCACTGCAGAAGTGGTATGCCTTCAACTCATTTTGGTCAGGAGTTAAGATTTCAGATTTTTTGCCTCAGGCACTGGTTGAAGCCTTTCTCTTTCTCTGTTATGTGCCTGAAGGTCACAAAGCAGTGGAAGCATGCAGCAGGTGAGCCAGGGTACTCCCTCTTTCTGTCTGTCTATGCATATAATTATCTGTATTTCTGTAGGTGTGTGGGGGTGTGCATGTATACATACTCTTATTTGTAAATTCTTGCAAGACTTCAAACAAAAATCTGAGTTGTGTTTTTTGTTGGAAGGGATGGATGAACATCAGACCAACCCAGCCAAGTGGCTCTTCAAGCAGACAGGTCCTAACAGTGCCCTGTGCTCCCCCCAGCTTCCTTACCCACCCCAGCCCTCTCTGTGCACACAGGGCCTGGTCTCCTCAGCCACAGCACAGATTGCTTCGCAGCAGCAGGAGAAATGTTTTCTGTCAGTTGGAATCCAAGCAGGATGTGAGCAAAACAGCATTCTCAGACATTTCTGAACCAGCCTTGTCTTTGGGGCACAGAGCTGCTTCCTACAGGGCTTGGTCACTTGTGATGGGAGGTGCATCTGAAGGGATCCGTTTCAAATGGATTTAAATGGCAGGCATGCTTAGGACACCCTTAGGGTTGAAGGAGGCGTCTCTCAGAATTCTCTGCATGAGAACTGCACCAGCTGGACAGTGGTCCATGACCTGTGAACTTCTCTACACTTTTTTCTTCTCACAGACCTTAAACACTCATGGGCAGAATGCTGCTTCAGGCATGTGGATTTACGTAACAAGCAGAAACTCGCCAGAGTCTGTGTCTCGTAGATTTCCCAGGTATCAGTGGGTCTGGCTATTCGTATTGTCAGTCATGAGAAGTTGTTTAGCTCTGACTAGTGCCTGGATTATGCCATGTGTTGTATAGCTGAGGAGTATCAGTTAATCATTTCTCCTAATGTACTTTGATGCCTTTCATTCTCTGTGTGGTGGCGTTTTTTTGCTTTGATTGTATCCTGGCCTAAACCATCTTGTCTTGCTAGGATAATACTACAGAAACCCATTCTGGACTACTGAGCTTTAATTTTGCCATCTTTTCCTCCCAAGAAAAGGATCCTGGAATAGGAACTGTTCAGAATTCAGTGGTTGCAAGATAAATGATAAACGCAAGCCAAATGCTGCTGACCGAGAATTGTGTTCAGCCTGGGTTGGGTTCCTTCTCTCTTCCTCAACTGCTGCAGGATGAATACAGGCCAGCAGTGACAAGATACTGCTCAAGAGCAGGTCCTTATCTGTTATCTATGCTTCAAATGCCTCAGGAAAGAGAGCTGAAAGAGACTTTCATACAGCTTTCATTTTTTCTAAGGATGAGTAGGAATAAAAGAAATATGAATGTGAGGTGCGATCAAAATTACACCTTCTCAGGGGTAGCTGGGAGAATTTAGAGACCTCTCGGCGATTTGCTCTGCAGTGAGATCCATTAGGCTGCCAAACAGGCCCCAGCAGTAAAAGCTCTTTTTGTTAGCTATCTACAACACTATCTGCCAGAGAGGTGTCAAACATCCAAAGGACAGTCTTGGAAATGCTGACCTAGATACACAATATTTATCAGCTGGTTTCAGTTTTTCTTTAAGGGCTGTTGGAAAGGTATTTTGGCCACACTGGATTTTGACTGAGCTTCCATCAAGGTCCAAGGTGGGGTTTTGACAGACTGGACCCAAACTGGCAATAGGAGAATGGGTAGGATCCTTCCCAAGTTCAGGTTGAGCTCTTGTGTAAAGAAAAACAGAGTTAAACTTAGGCTTCCCACAGCCAAGCAGAGGCTGAGTTACCAGCTTAACAGGCATTTTGGAGTGAATTTATCCTTTACATTTTCCACAAAGGCTGTTGACAGTTTTGGAGACATTCTGCTCAGAGATAATAACAGCTCTGTGCTGTGTGTATTTTTTGGAAAGCAGATTTATTTATTTCTTTCCCCACAAATCAGATTCTGTCCCTAATTTGAGTTAATTAATGTGCACGTTTTAAAAGTTGGGGTTTTTTTGTATTAGACAAAAGGTCAAGGGACTACCACCTCACGAGGAAAAAACCTGTTTTCTGAGAAACAAGTTTGCTTCAGTATGTCTGTGACATCTCAGCACCCCATGCAGTGCTCTGTCGTGGTGGCCAGATTAATTATGGACCCTAATTGGGAACAAGAAACAAAAGAGGGAGTCTAGGGAAAGATGACTTCATCTCCCTGCTCATCTTACATTACTGTTCCGCACAAAAAGACTGAGGCAACAGACAGGACAGCAAACAAAACTATCTACATAGAGGTTTCCCGTGGCTGAGGAAAGAAAGGATAAAATGAGAAAAGGAACGCTGTTCACCTGGGAAGTCACAAGAGCAGGTCTGAGTTTTCATCTTTCCAGCCAGCATGTTTGTTTAAGCCCACACCTTTAAAAGTTTTAGTTCAAGCAGTTTGTCCTTGGGCTAATTTCTCCATCTCGTTCTGCTTTAGCCTCAACTTGCTATAAGCCTGGGAATTTTCAGCCTTTATGAAAGCAGCTTTTTTTTTTCACACTTGACAGAGAACGCCTTGTCTGATCCATGAAGTTGTTACAACAAGGTGTGGGAGGGAAGTGAGGCATGACAGTGTTGCATAAGGGACAGCTTCACGGTTGGCAGACCTGGGGGGATTACAAAACAAATGCTTCGGCTCTTCTGTTAATTGTTTAATTTCATATGATTATTTAATTTCAGTATTATGGGCTCAAATTGGCAAAGGCCTAGACAGATAGGTTGGCACAAGTAAGGACAGCGTGTGGCCATTCCTAATTTACTGTTTTCCTCGGTGTGTCAAAATAGCACATGTAATTTTTTCTATGTAGTAATCAACAAGGGGAAATGAGAAAAACCTGAATAACCCAAGGAATGTCACAGAGGAGCAAGAAGGACTTAAGCTGTTTCTCAGAGGCATTGGCAGATTTTTCCTTTGGTTTTCAGTCTTACACCTGAACTGCTTGGGGCAGAGGTAAGGACAAGGAATTTAAAAAAAGCAGGCTTAAACAGGACATTTGGGAATACCTAGAAGTGTATTTGGCAGGTGGAGCACTCTGTGTTGGTGGAGCTGGCTGTTGGGTACCTGGGTTGGGTCTCCTTCTCCTTCCTTTTATGGCAAGAACTGGCAAGAACTTCCTGGATCATTAAGTCTAATTCCTGCTATCGCAAATTGACATATCCTGTTAGTGATGTCATAAATTTGTCTTGCTTGGTGTTTAAAAACAGGTGGTTTATTCCTTTCATTTTCCATCTGTAAGACTGCATTTGAATCTCATATCCGTCCAATGATCAAAAACCAGTCTCGAATTTCTGGTCTTCAGTTTAGAGAGACTCATGTCTATGATTGAAAAACATAGGAGAATGTTTCCAAGGAGGTTAGAAATTACTGGCTGACTTAGTTCTCTAAAATGGGATATGTGCTTCGCATTTTAAAGTTATCTCTATATTTACCCAGCCTCGAGTAAATCCAAAACAGTTCACCTGAGAGGACAAAAGGAAATCCCACTCATAAAGCCAGCTGGTGATGGAAGAGTTAAAACGGGACACAGTGGTTCCGCTGCTGATACAGAGAGCAGCCTGCTGCATTTCTGCAAGGTGCTCAGCTGCAGTATTGGTTTAGTTTCGCCAAAAAAAAAAAAAAAAGAAAGTTTAACGTGAAGTTCCTCTCCCGTTTCACCGGCTGCTCCCGGGCTGTGTGCGCGGCTCCCACGTCGTGCTGCTCTGGGTGTGCCGGACCTCCCCCAACCTGCACATTCCGCTGCTCCCCGCCCTGCGGCGGGCGGGCCGAGCTCCGGGGGGGCACGGCCGGGCACAGCCTCGGGGACACGGCCGGGCACAGCCTCGGGGACACGGCAGGGACCTGACCCCCGTGGCTGCATCCGTTCATCGCCCCCCTCGGGTCAGTCTGTTCGCTTCGGCGGGAGGAACAGCGCGAAAAGTTCTTTCAGCAGGCAAGGTACGGCAGCAGCAGGGCAGGCGGAGGGATGGCTGATACAGAGGGGAGATGGGGAGAAACATCTCCAGCCCATGAAGTCCGAGGGAACCTCCAGCGCGATATTATTGACTGGGAAAGTTTTATTTACAGGCAGAGCTTGGTGCTGTGAGCGCTGCTGATAGGATGAGGCAGAGAGCTGGCGTTTCGTCCCCTGAGAGCAAGTGATTAAAAAGAGAATTACATACTTTATGTGTGCAGCTAAATCGGCATTTGATTTCTTCCTGTGCCTTATTCACTGCGCGGGTACGGACGCACCGTGTTGTGGAGCCGAGGAGGATGTGGGGGAGGAGGGTGGTTTGGTTCGTGAACTTTGGCGGGACGTTATTTATCTTCTGATCAAACAGAGGAAAAGTTGGCTGGGTTTTTTTTTTTTGTAGTAGAAGAAAAAAATGAAACATACAAAAAGAGCTATGAGAATTTTCTCCAAATGTTGCTGGAATTGTAATGGAAATCTGTGTCTGTGGCCACTGAGATGTTCAAGAAAGGGAAGGTTTGGAAGCAGGTTTTGCTGTGAGATTAACAGCTCTGAGCTGTTCTGTATAGAATTTCAGTGGGTGAGTGAGCAATTCAGATTCGTCAAGGCTGCATTGTTAGGGGATTTCAGTGCCTCGGTATTTGTTGAAAGCACAAGCAGTGCGTTGCCCTCATGTATGCAGGAATAAGCAGCTGGATTTACACAAAAGTGTACATCAGGAACCGAGTTTTGAAGTGCAGAAAAGGAAATTTCAGCCAAGTTGTGCTCTATAAGATAGGATAATCTCATGCAAAACATTTGATTTCCTCTGCTATTTTCAACATCATTTAGTACTGCAGTATCATGTGCAGGATCGTGTATGTTTGAGTACTTTGAGAGCAGGTTGTGTGAGGATATCCTCACAGATATGTTAATATCTGACCTTATTGGTCTGGCTTTCTTTGTAACTTGAATTTTTCATTTTTTACAGCCAGTTCCAAGGTACTCAATTTGACATAGCCTCTCCACATCTAATTTAGTTTTATTAATATTTTACTGTGAGGGAGCAGCAATAAAATTCATTCAGCTGTTTTGAAATTCATCACTCAACAGGGGAGTGAGATGGAGGTGCTTAAATAAGTATTGCTATATTTTTTCCCATGCAGATTAAAAGGTCAGAAAGCTTTAAAGTGATCGTGTAGCTGGAGCTTCTGCATATCAGAAACCATAGCACATGCCTGACTTAGGTCCTGTGAGAGCTAGAATAATCTCACCTGCCTAAAGCACTCCTGTGACTTCACTGAGCAGGGTTTTTTGTAAATCAGTTCAGTGGTTAATTGCCTCTGCATGGTTTTTAATCTCAGTTTCTCCCTGTTGCCTGCCAACCACCACATATCACTTATTAGATAACAGCAATTTTTCTTTTATAATTTTCTGTGTAGGTGCTTACAGATTGTTCCTGAATCTCCCATGGAGCCAGTTGAATAGTTTGAGGCTTTGTCTTTTGGTGTGTTGCAGAGTTTTTATTCCTTTATATTGTTGTGAATCTTTTCTGAGCAGTTCTCAGTTTTTCTGTGTTCCTGAATTCTAGACAGAAGACCACGTTCCACCAGGAATCGGACCATACTACATACACAAGTTAAATTTTTTCCCACCTCCGTCATGTTTTCCTCTTCCAAAATCCTATTATATTGGTTCTTTTAGTCTCAAGAGCTCATCAGAGGTGATAATAATCCAAATCTCCCAAAGGTGCCATCCATCCCATAATGTTGCATATTTCCCTCTGACCCTCCTTACTTGAGGGAAATCCATGCACATTATCCCTAAGTACATACTCCTGAACATACCATTTATGGTAAAACACCTTTACAGTCAACAATAAATGAGGTGTACAAAATTATTTCCATCTAAAAGTGTCTCCTACTGGCTCAGTGTAGCAAGAAAGGCTCCCTTTTGCCACTTCAGCAGAATTGCTGCTTGCAGGATATAGGAGTTCTGCTTTACATATCTTTTATCTGCTGCATCGTGCAAGTGCAGACATCTGAGGAATATATTCACCCAGCAGTGCAATCTGCTTGGCATCTGGCCATCCATGGGCAGACAGGGCAATATCCCCTTTCCTGGTGGTCCCTTGCTAGGAAATGAATGAAGTTATGTAAATGAAAAGAACCAACCTGAATTTTTTCTTCCCAAATTTAAGCTGAACTCCAGAGCTCTACCGAAGCTGGAAGCTGTTCAATTGAGCTTATTGTCTGTTTTGCAGCTGCCTCAGCATGTACAGGTTCCAGCTGGGACCAACAGAGAATCACTGAAATGTTGTCAGGAATGCTGATCCAGGAGACTCTGTCCTGACCTGAAGTTCATATGCTCTCATGCGAGCTCCTGTTCTCAAGAGATTTTCAGCCTGCTTTGCAGGTCAAAAAGACAATGAAGAAACTCTCAGACTTTGGTGAACTTCTCTAAAACTTACAGTTTACAAACTGCTGGAGTGGACAGCTGCTGCAGGCAGGATCCTTGTTCTTCCAACCAAATCAAAAGTAAAGCTGGTCTTGGCTGAAAAGGGAATTGCTTTGTCTTCCTGATGTTGTTTCCTCAATTTCTGTACCCAAGCATTACAGTGGATAAGAAGAGAAATTAGATAACAATAGGTCTTTTTTCTTATTTTTTTCTTCCATCAAAGATCATTGAGAAAAATGTCTTGCCTATCACAAAAGCAACCAGAACAATTCAGTTTGGACAGGGAGACTCAGGTGTGGATTATAAAAATCTGCATATTTTAGAGCTACATACACGTACAGAGACTAAATGCTGAAAGCCAAAAGTTGGGGAAAGCATACAGGATTTCAGTAGCTGCCCTCCTGTTAAACTCTACCCTGTGTTTACAGAACATAATGCTACCAATGCTATCTATATTTATTCTTTGTGTTGGGAAAGTGTTGCCACTTTTCATTGAATGACTTCCTGATGGTTCCTGCTGTAGCCTGCTGTGCTGGAGAACGAGATGAAATATGTACAGTTAGTTCTTGTCTCATGTTAAAATTGCAAACCTCCACTCAGCATCCTTGATCAGCCAGAGCTTCCTTTGAAATAACTACCAGGGACCTCCCCTGTTTTCCCAGCCATTTCTGGTGGACCCTGAAGGATGCCAGTTCCAGGCATGCAATGCTTTTAATGTTTGGTGCGTGTTATTTTGATCTAGTTCAAATTCCGTAATTAGCGCCCAGGCTTGTCTGTACAAGCCGGTCCTGCGGAGGAGCCTGTCGAGAAGGTCGGCGGGTAGCGAACACCGCGCTGCCCTGCCCGGCCCGGACACCCAGCCCCGGGCTGCCCTGCTCTCCCCAGGCTCCCTGCTCGGACACCCAGCCCCGGGCTGCCCTGCTCTCCCCAGGCTCTCTGCTCGGACACCCAGCCCCGGGCTCCCTGCCCAGCCCGGACCCCCAGCCCCGCGCTGTCCTGTCCTGATCCCGAGCCCCGGGCTGCCTTGCCCTGCCCAGCCCGGCCCGGCCACCCAGCACCGGGCTCTCTGCCCTCTCCAGGCTCCCCACTCGGTCCGGACACCCAGTCCCAGACTCCCCGCCCTCTCCAGGCTCCTCACTCGGTCCGGACCCCCAGCCCCGGGCCCCCCGCGCCCAGCCCGGCGGGGAGGGCAGCCCGCTCACCCCGCTGCTGTGGCAACAGGCCGGGAATGCCTCTGCCTCAGCCATCCCTCTCTCCGCTCGGAAGCGCCTGCTCTGCAGACAGCTCCATTGTCTGCCGGACAGTTGTCTTTCCATCGGCTTCCAGCGAAATAGCCTCTTCCCCAAGACAAAAGGCTCGGCACAAAGAGACTGGACAGGGCTAAAAGTTTAAAGGGGGGAAAAAGAATCCCCGTAATTTTGATTTTAACTATAGGGTAAAGAGGAGGAAAATAATTCTGGCTTCTCATAAGTGATAGTTGGTGAAGGAGGAGAGGGGTCATAACTAGGTTTTGTTGGGATTTGATAATTGTTTCCTGATGCATCCTGAAACTATTTGCAAAGAGACTGACTAGCCCACAGGACTGTGGCACGGTTTTTATCCCTGCACTGTCAGGCTGCTGCCAGTTGACAACTGTTCAGGTCAAGTAATGAGAGATCTGGGTTTCAATTTGCTTTATGGAGGAACCGGTTTTCATATCCAAAATCATCAGAGTTGACCCCAAGAAACAATTTTGTTTAGATCCAGCTCAGAGAACTCAAGTGCAGGTTTGCCAAGTGCCAATAGATACTTTGTTTTCTAGAGTTTTCCCCTTATGTTGTGGTGCCGTGATGATGGAGAAATTTAGGGGGGAGGATGCTGAGTTAGTAAATACAGGATTTAATCTTGCAAGCTGTCAGCATTTCTAGAGCATTAAAAAACACGCTCCCAGTACATTCTCTTTTCTTGTCTCAAGCAGAAACACGCTTTCCTGAAGCCATTGGGAAGACAGAATTCTCCTTCATGACTTAAGTGCTCATATGTGTGTTTCTGAACAAAGCCTACAAGAAATGCCATTCCATGTGAGAGGTTAAATTCAAACCTTCCATAGGGTGCATATCCTTGTCCACATGACTGGCCTTTTTGTTTCCACCATTTGACCTTGATGTGACCTAGATGAGTGGTACAAATCTGCAAACTGAGGAGATTCAGTGCAAGAGATCAGAATACATTGCATTCCTAAATGAGTTTAGATATTTCTTCTAGACTTGTTAACCTAGTGGAAGGCTGCTGGTGGTACTTTCTCACCTAACATTTATATAAGTCATTTATCCAGATAGACCAGTGGACAAAAAAAAAAAATTCTCCCATCCCCATTTTCAAAACATACTGAAGCAATTTTGCAGCATTATCTCATGAAGAAAAAAATAAAAAAATATTTTCCTAGGATATGATCAGTTCCTGAAATGTTAGAATAAAATGCCTCACCAGTGAACTTGAGCAGTCATTCTTGTCCATAGCAATGTTGTTCTTCTTAGGCAACTCCTGTTAAATTTCCTCCACCAGCCAGTGCCACTATGGAAGATACTGCTTTAGGGTATTTTGATTATGCATTAAGTGTTTCCCATTTATTTCTTGAATGTTTGTTTGATCTTTTTGTAGGAATACATTAAAATACATCTCCTATAATCTGAGTACCTTTTGTTTAAAGTCCTCATCTTATTATCCTGTGTTCCTCATTTCTCCAGTCCCTGTTGTTTCCTTTGGGCAGAGCTCTGTTCTTTCAGGACTCTTCTGCAGAATCTCACATGGCCCTTCAGAAAGCTGAGCTTTGTTTACAGGGCACAGCAGCTGTGGGGGCCCTGTTGTTTTCCTTCACATTGGTCACATTCTGTGCTCAGCTCTTGTCTCTCCGGCGCCGCCACCCAAACAGCAATTTGGTGATCGAGGCAGTAAGGCTTCCTGTCACACTGTCCATACCTTTTTTTTCCTCCCTAATCTTGTGCTGTACCCTGAAGAGATCTGTTAGGTCCCTTCCACATTTCCAGAATGTAGAAGTCTGTTTCCACTTAGCTTTCTGTGGTGTATTCTGTGCAGGGATTATCCTGACACTTATCAGATCTCCACCCTATCCAGCTGTAGCACCCTGCCTGATTCCTACTTCTGGTGCCTCAGGACAAACATTTTCAGGATTCCCTGTTCCTCCCCTCTCTTCATTCCCAACAAAGGAACGGTGAGCATCATTTGGGGATGAAATAGGACACACATCTAAGATTTGGTGGTGATGGGGGTTGCTAAAACTTAAAAATTATAAAAGAAATCATTTGTCTGAGAAGTTATCCAGCACTACCATACAGAAATTTGGACCTTGTATACTCTGTGTTTTGCCTCCAGCCAGAGCCATAGCTTGGATTGAAGATGCCTGTTAAAGATGGAAAGATGGGAAGTTAAAATCAACACAGAGGACTGAAGTATAGGTTTCTTCTTCACTTCTCATCACAGTGCTGTGATAACATAATGAGTTACATCTTTCCATTCTCCTGTGGGTCACTTTTGCTCAAACTTTCACACTTAACAGAGTCCAATGCCTTTCCGTTCACTGAAATCCCACCAACATGGTCCAAGGGAGGGAACAAGAAATTGCTTGTTGGATCATTTCTATTTGGCTGCTTCTGTGGAGTGACCCTGAATAATCCTGTGTACCGTGGCAGCTACACACATACACACAAAAAGGAAAAACAAAACTCCAAATGACATAAGATAGGCAACAGCCCAGTATTTGGTTCTGTTGATTTCCTGCAATTGTGAGTAGCTGCACAACAGCTGGGGTTTTATGGTGGGAGCCTGGACTGGTTGTACTAAAGGAGTTTCAGGCCTGGAGCAGATGAGTGTGGAAAAGGGGGAATGGCCTCATCAATCACAGCAATGTATCCTAAAAGGAGCCAGTGTGTCACAGCAGCCTCCCAGGCTGGTCAACAGCTGCCTTGAGATTGGAGATGACATGCTGATAACACCACAGGATGATAACAAGACCCTCAGATTAGGACAGAGGGCTGTGTAGCAGGACAGTTAATTAAAATGTATTTGGATGAGCAAGCTGACAAGTTTTCTGTCTTCCACCCTCTTTGGGAGTCCTTTTCTTGTATGTGTACAACGAGCGAGCTGGGTCAACTCTGTTACTTTCCAAAGCTGGCTGAAGTTGTTAGGGTATGGTTGTGCTCATCAGACTGGCAGGGCAGGCATAAACTCTGATGGTGCAGCCATGCTTTTCATAACACTCTCCAAGACAACTCCTGTAGCATCACTTTTCTTTTTTGGATGGGAAAAAGCTGAGATCAGTGTGACTGTAAAGGAGGCTGGAGTTAGGTTACCAGTAGTGGGAATATTTCTTTCTACTAAGTTCTGTCTCTCTAAATTGTCGTGCTCAACATACATCCAAAACACATCTTTAAAGGCCTCAAGAGGTGAAAACAGGCAGTGCAGCATCCTGACTCAACCCTGCAACCACCTTAGCAACAGCCCAGTATGAATTTTGAAGACAATAACAGAACAATAAGCAAATAAAGTGGTGCCTATCTGACTGTAAGAAGCACGTTTCACCACCTGTTGCTGCAAGCGTTTGCTTTCCAAGGTCTTGGTGAAACTTTTTTGCTTGCCTCCATATTTTTTGGTGGAATCCTCCTTGCCTCTAAATAGTGTGGACAGTATCCTGTTTGTCAGCCTATGGGAGGAGCAAACAGCCCAGCATTTCTCGCTGCATTTCACAGCCAGTCCAGTATGTAAGCATTGAGCCTTAGCTGTTTGCTCCAGTTTCTCCACCTTTCTCTTTGTTTTCATCCACTGTGCTTGCTTGCAGTGGCCAGTGCACAAAGAACCACCCTGACACACATAAAAGTTAAGTTTTGCTGAGCCAAGGGCCACAGCTTCTACTCTCTACAATTGCTTTATTCCCTACAGGAGTGTCCTTGCTTATTCCCTTTATCCTGTATGGTTTTCTAAAGCTTTCACATGACTTATGATAGCCTATTTATCAAACACACATGACAAGAACCATTAACACTTCCCATTACATCGGTGTTCTTGCTTTGCTGCAGAGAGAAAACTTGTGGAGCAGAGCCCATAAATTAGCTGAAGGTCACTTAGACAGTCACATGGTTCAGATTAGCACCTAAACCTTTGCAGCCCATTCCTGTGTCATATCCTTTGCATCATCCTGCTTCTCAGGCATCTTTAATTAATATTTTTTATTGAGAGTGTGGGTGGTGAGCTGGCAGGTGCATCTTCAGTGATATCTATGTGGGTCAGGCATGGCATGTAGATCAGGCTGTCCTTTCTGTTTTCTCACTCTATTTCTGGCCAGTTACCTTCAGTCCTTTATGTTATGTGTCAAAAACCCTTCCAAAATTTAAAAAACAAAACAGATACACGTGGCTTTGTTATAGCTCTTCTCACCTTTACACTGAGCACCTCACCTGTTAGCTCATACAACTTCCCTGTAGCCTGGAGCTCACATATGCTTTGAGTCCAGAAGAACTGGCCAAACTGGCTACTTTTATGCAGTTACATGGTCTTCTCTGCATTTTAAACAGAAAATGTTTGCATAACAAGCTACAGGGGTGTAAAGTATTAGGGTTAGGCAAAAGTTGAGCACTGCTGTTTTCCATAATTTATAGCTGTGTATCAGCTGTGTTGCCTATGAAACACATTTGTCTTCACAGTTCACCAGGTAACTAAATTATTAAAATACATAAATGGATTTGAAGTCTCCTCAGAATCTTACATTAGAGATTTCTAAATGGGTCTTCGGGTTTGTTTCAAATATCAGCAGTGATATAACTTGTAAATTGTTTTGATATTGCTCAGGATAAAGGTAGTGTATAAATATGAGATTACCTCTTGACCACATGACCTGAGAGATGCAGACATATCTGGCAGACAGGATGTGAGCTGCTGACTTGATATGATATAAAACTTGATCCTGGGAAATGCCTTGGGCACAGGAATGAGGAAGTTAGTGATACTATTTTTAAATGTCGTGAGGAGCCAGAAGTGTTTGCCGGAGAGCATTTTGAAGATGTAAAATATCCTGTCTCTTTCTGAATGATGTGCAGTGTTTATTTTTGTAAGCAGTGGATTGAGCACTGGTACAGGCTCATTCAACATCCCTGTGTACTGACCTGTCTGGTTTTGCTAAAGAATCAGCACAAGACTGAGCAGATAGTTGGGGTGACACCAGCTTCAGCAATGCATGAACTGCCCACCTGGGAATCAGAGAACCAGTTCTTTTGCATCAACTACCAAGTTGTCATCCGTCAGCTGTTGTTACCATTCGTGGTCACTGCCAGTACCTGAACTGATGGCCTGGCAGGAGCAGACCCAGAGTGTTTCAGCCACTTAAGACACATGATGGTCTCCTGCCTTGGATTTTCCTTTGGCTGTGGGAACATTTCTCACATTTATTCAGCAGGGCCAGACCCCACGGCTGTGCAGTACTGCAGCAGCCATTTGAATCCATAGCTCAGTGCCTGAGACCATAGTGGGTTGCTTTGCTATCAAAGGTTGTGCTGCTCTGTAGGACCCCAGATTCTGAGGGGATCCAGTAGCTGGTTCATTTCCACCTGCAGTCTGCAAATGTCGGGCTTGTTCCCTGTGGTACTACCTCATGCACTCAAGTCAAAACAAAAAAGGTTTGCAAATTCTGTATTTTGTTACTGGTCCATCCTATATTGCTTGAAAAGTTATGGCATGATGAAATAACGTATTGTCTGTGTATGAGAGATTTATGTGATCGCCTTGTGCAAAACAGAGCTTGTTCAATGGATGGGAGCATCAGCTCCTCCAGGATGGAGTGGCATTGTCTTTGCATTTATAGGGCTGGCTATTGATTTGTTCTGCTTGCCAAATACAACTTCATGAAGCAGCCTGGGCTTGCAGACACATTTCTCTTTCCTTATTCACTCTCATTTCTTCATGAGGTCAATAATCTCACCTCAGTGGCGGTTCCACTATTGAAGGATAGGTTGTAGGGTGGATTAAAACCAGAGAGGGAGGCAGACACACACGGAGAGCAGCAAAGTCCAAAGTACCTTGAGGAAAACTCTCTTCATTTATCTTTGCCAAAGTACTTTTAAAGGAACCGCTTTTGAAAAACGTTGTGCATGTCTTGTTCTTCTCATTTGCTCCTTGTTTTCTTTTTGGATGAAAGGTGACGTAGTGTGATTCATTCATCTGCAGAGAATCTCTCATTCTCTTATTGATCTCTGTGCTGAAACAGGTTCAGCTTGGTGTTTTCCAGCTCTGCTCTGTCCCTTCACACACAGGCTTTGTGCTGCCTGCCCAAACTGGGAGTGTAAGAGTTCCCCTGGCAGTAGCAGTGACTAAGCCTAGGGTGTAGTCACTGTCTTGGTAACCTCTGTGCTGAGCACACCTTGCTGAGAACACAGTTAGAGATGACACAGTGGTAAAAATATGTCAGTGATATCCGTGCCATGTCTTCAGGGCTAGAAAGGAAGGTGCTTTGTAATGAATCATGTAGGTATGCTTACTTGCTAAGACTTTTACTTTATGAATATACCTGTTTGTTTAATAGAAGTTCTCAGGAGGAAGGAGGTTTTAATCTTTTCTCCACCACTTAGGTGAGATCTGTTCGCAGCTTGGCTCTAATTGTAAACAAATAGAATTATGTCACAAGTAGCACGTGAATTCTTTGAACAGGCATAGTCTTGTCTAAATCTTGTAAAAATCTTGAACACTTCTTCTAATTATATGAGTGTTAATGTACCACCTTCTGGCCAGCTAATGGAAACACATGAACTCATCTTCAGGAGCCTTCCCAATCTGTGGCTCTCAAACTGAGCTAAATAAAAAAGTCTCTTTTTCTGTAATAATTCTGGGACCCATTCACTACCATTGTGTTACACAAGAGAAGAACTCGACTCTTTTAAGTATGCAAAGAGAACAAAAACTGTTTACTTCAATGTCTTTCTAGAGCAGCCATCGTTACTGGAAAAAAAAAAAACCAAAACAAGCTATGTTTAAGCAATAAGCAGTGCTTTTACTTCGAGTATGAAATGTTTTCTAGCTATGACTAGGAGAATTTTATTCCTTTTAGAAGTAACTGCCTGATGTAAAGATGTAACAGTTTATCCAAGACACTAATGACCTTGTCCATTACTTGCATGAGTTATGTCTAATTTGGAGTCTACTGTTCAAATGATAAATTGGTATGAATTGGAGACACAGGCACTTACACTTCAAAGCTATATATCTCTCCTTGCTGCAATGTTCTGGTGATTTTTGGATAGGCTGTGTACTTGTTCTTGACTGTAATTCTGTCTAGGAGTATTAGTACACTAAATTCTAAGCGTTTACGGGCTAAAAACTATGCAGTAGATCTGGAAACAACATTTTCTGAATATGGATGTCTTCTGCACAAATCTAATTTATCCATTTTGTGCACAGTGGGTTACAGATGCTTGGTTTTGTCTTAAGACTAGCCAGATACATTCTGATTTCTTAGGGCACTGCATAGTACAGACTGCAGAACACATAAGGAACGTTTATAAAACTGTAGTTGCAGCCAAGATCTGTACAAGAGAAAGAGGAGTTCACTGTACACAGACTATGAATTGCTGAAATATTTTTTCAGTTATTCCAAACCATATCTGACACACTTGTGGTATGGAAATTTTTATGAACCCGAATTTTATCTACTCAATAAACATAACACAATAAAAATATTGAGTATTTTTAAATTAAATCACGCAAGAAAGTTCTACGTTGCAAACTAATTTTGTTATCTTGAACATTTTCTTTATTCAAGGAAGAGTGAAAGGGCTCTGATTGAATTAATTAGTTTCTCCAGTTGAATAAAGATAAACAAAGAGGAAAATGATTGATAGCTCCCTGCATAGAGCAGTGAGACTTACAGCTGCAATTACTGCTGTTGTGGTAGTGTGAAACCAGTGTCTCATTGGCTGCTTCAGTCTCATTTGTTGGGAAGATGTTCTTTTCCTTCTCCAAGCAAGAAGGAGTGGTGTGAGTAGAGGAGACATGAGGCAAATAATTGTGGGTAATGAAGCGCTGTAAGCACGGACGCATGAAATACAGTAGTCCTTCCTTCCCATAAACACAGACTTCTGTGTAGAGAGATAATTGTTAGAAAAAGTCAAAACATCAAATGGAAAAAGTCAACAAAAACTTCTAGGCTCCTTTGAGATAGTATGTAGAGGACTGTCCTTTTCAGCAGTTTTCTTGCAGTGTGAGGGCTGAGTCATCATTTTCTTGTATTTCATCTTCAGTTTAGCATCTGCATGATGGCTTATATTTAAAATGAAACACAGCAGTTCTTACAGAGACTCGTGGGGATAAATTAATTGAACCTAGATGAAATTCATTGTGTTTTAGATAGATCTGGAAGCTCTGTTATGTAACTTCTTTGTAGCTTCAGATGATTTAACTTCTTTTGACAATTAAACTTCTTTTAGGACTTAGGATGAATTTGCAATAGTTAACCAAGCAACAGGGATTGTATTTAAGTGGTCACTAGGCCACTGCTGAGAACAGTCTATGTAGTACTACCATAGTATGGATTTGGGATGCAGCTACACTAGGTTTAAGCAGGCCAGATTGACGTGGACTAAATTTAGACAGTTGTGTTCAAAGAGATGTGATTTGGCAGAGTATTATGAATTTAAAAGTTACCTAAGGATGAACCCATTTAACATGACCTGAGAAGTCAGTCAAGTGGGAGGAGAATGAATAAGAGGAAATCGCAGAGATCAGATCTGTGACTTCAGTTTTCATCTTGCACCTGCTTATTTAGTCTGTGGTGATTTTGAAATGTCTCTTAGGTGTGCCATTAAACCTAACTTTTGTACTAACAGTTCAAGATGTTGGAGACCATGTTGAAATTGCTGTTAAATTTTTGCATGTGGTGTGTTCAGTAGTAAGAGTATATGAGGTGGTGTCAAGGCTGGAAATAAGAGTCCAGTTGTATCACTTCAAAGTGGAGGCCCACTAACTGTAAATGTCTTTTAAATTAGGCCATCTCTCTTGGTTAGATCAGAAACGTGACAGACCACCCCAAAAACATGTGCACAGACACAGTTGTATTGACTTGGATGTGGAAAAGCAAGAAAATGACCAGATATGGATGTCATGGAAAGTGTGTGAAAGTATAACCTTTATCATGGAGACAAAACTGCACGGTACCTTGGTCCTTGATTTCTTCCAGATTCTGTCCATCTGCATTTTCAGCTTTTCTGTGATTTGTTGCTGGCATCCTCATGACCTGGCCAATCTTTAAAGATCGAGTCTGTATACCAGTGTCTTCTGGACTTTATGTAGAGAGCCCTGGAAGAGATCCAGCTATGCAGCAGAAACCTTGGCAGTGCTTGCTTTGTTTGAGGGACTGGTGTAGACTACATCAGGGAAGTCAGGACCCCTTTGAAGGTGTGACATGTTGAGGGTATGCCTTTACTAAAGTTCAAAGAGCTAACTGAATTGTATGTATTCAGGTAACAGGAACAGTCATGCCGTGAAGCGCTGAGCTAATTTCTCTCAAGAGGCACAATAGATGAATACTCAGAAATTTGAAAATTCAGGCATTTGCTCAGGTCCAATTCTGAAAGTTGTTATCTGCCTTTCTTTTTTGAAAGGTATGTGATACCCTCAGATCTTCTTCCCACTTCCATGGCTCAGTTTTGATCACAAACACTTTGCAGTATCAATGTCCTTTAGCAGTTGGACGGCTGCCTTTCCCCCAAGCACAAGTAACATGATACTTGGTTTTGGCCAAAATGCTTTTGGTTTAGCCAAATAGAAAAATGAAAAGATGATACATTAAAGAGGACCAAAGCTTTCTCTCCTTGTCACAAGGAAATTATAATTGCAGGCAGAGAAGAGGTAGTCTGCTCTTAAGCAACCCAGGTCTTATAAACACTGGAATTTTAGAAGTCCTAAAAGAAACAGCCCTAAAAAAAAAAAAGTCCAAAAAAAAGAAGTGTTTTCCTGGAAATACCATAAAATGTTTTGTTCAAGGTGCTGTATGCTGGATGACCATAGTCCTGGAAAGATGTGACAGCACAGATAGCATATTGGTGGGGACTGAGGATCAGAAAAAATGTGAGATTATTCTTTGTGGGTTCTTTGTTAGTTTCTCACTCAGGGAGTGATTGTGGATAACAGTCAGCTGGGTTGTTGTCCCCCCCCCACCCTCAGAATGTGTTTCTAGCCTTGTGGCAATCCTTAGCAGATAAAGAATCCACCAGTGCACCTTGTGGTGTGACCAGCAGCAGACAGGCACTGTGCAAAGCTGGGAGTGAGAAGGCAGGGTGGAGAAGAAAATCTGAGGAACTGAGACAATGGCACTTCTTTTCATACACACTTTGCAGTGCATGGGTAGTCTGTAAAAGCTGTCTGTTCTTGGAATTGCTTTGTATGATTGTGACTTGAAAAGCAAATTGGTATCCTTCACATTCATGTATAATTCTGAGTTGTAATAACCCTCAGAACTTGGTTGATGTGTTTTGTCCTTAGATCAGAAGGTTGGGTAAACTTACATATTGCTGGAATTAGAGGGCCAGAATATCAAATTAGCCAAGACATTAAGATGGGCCATTCAACTAGCATGAATATTCCCTATTTCATATTCCAAATGGTAGCTGAAATAAAAATTCAAATTGTCTGTTATGGTTGAGGCAGAATGGAAATCAAGCTCATCTTTGGGAACTGGTGGCAATTTAAATAATGACTTAAAATAGTTTATTGCTGTAAATTATGTTCCAATCACAGGTGTACAGCTATACCACAGTGCTACATTTTACATTTAATTCTCACTTGTACTGAAGAACAGTGACTTGTGTAAAACACAGGATGTCTGGGAGAAGCAAAAAGCACAAATGCCAGCACTGCTGTATCATGCAGAGCAAACATGGTGCAGCTACAGAGTATAATTTCATGCTGGCTGCCATTTTTAGGAGCACTCTGATTCATTAGCTCAGTAGGAAGAAATTGGGAAGAAAATCATTAAATTTCTTTAACACATGAGAATTTTTGCTCATTTTGGAAAACACCTTATTACCACTACAACAATCCTGGGGAGAGCTGGGACTGAAACAGTGCACTGTGATACAGTTTTCTGCAAAGTGCCTTGGCAGAGCCTGAGAATAGCAAAGGTGCCCTGTCTGAGAGAGGATGAGCACAGCTGCCACAACACAAGTCAAAAACATGTTTTTCCTTATCCTAGCATACATCCCTAGATCACAGCTTCTCCAAGAGATGTTTCAGAGACATCCAAGGACTGTCAGACTCTTGCACACTGGCTGCAACAAAGAGTCTCTTTACTGAGCACATCCTGGGGAAAAAAATCACACCTGGGCACCCTTTACAGTGCCATCACCATGCCCATGTGGCAAATGCACAGACAAGTACTTGGGGACAGACTGGAGATGTGCTCTTCCTCCACGTTCATTCCTCTTCCTGCTGGATTATTCTCTAGAGCAAAGGGCATGGGGACAGAAAAGGGAAGAAAATGGTAACAAGAGTGAGGGGACATTCCAGACAAATAACAGAAGATAACTGTAGAGAAGAAATGCATCCTGAACGTTTAGAGAGGGAAGTTTTAAAAAATCACCGTGACATGTGGTTTCTCTTTTAGGATTATTATCTCATTATGTTGGGATGAGATCAGTACAGTCATTGCTGTCATTCCTTTCATATTTCTTTCTGGATTTCTTCTCTCTGTTCAACTGTGTATCTTTTAATTAATTCTTGTCAGACTCCTCAGCATTTTAGCCAAGTCTTTTGACTGTCTTATTCTTGCCCAACATATGAATAGGCCTTCCTTGAGCATGGAGACTCTGGGGTTTTTTTTGAGGAGAGAACTAGGTAACTTCAGAATAATTAGCTGAAATTTCCTCCCCTCCCCTCTTTTTTTAAAGACAATTCCTCGTCTCTCCAGGAAGATGAAGAGATAGATATGGAGGCTGTCAACTGGCAGCTGAACAACACCTCCATGAATGGCCATTCATCCACCCCAACCACAGTTCGCTTTCCCAGCTGGGTGACTTTTGATGACAATGAAGTCGGTTTTTCACCACAGAGCCTTTCTCCCTTGAAAACAGATACCCCACCTGCAGAAACACAGGCTCCAGATGTTAACTTCAATCTCACTACATCCTTAAAGAAAAGAGAACGTCCTAAAAGCACATTGGGGGACCTCTCCAAAATTCAAAAACTAGATCTCTCCTCTTTAACCAAGTTGCCTTCTGTCGAAACACCACCGTGGAGTGCTACTAATCCCTTCCTGGATGAATCTCTTCGAGATGTCCAACCCTCACCCATCAATCCATTCAGCTCATTCTTTGAGGAGCGAGAGAGGCGTTCCAAAAGCTCTTCCGTCTCCAGTGCTCCAGGCAAAAGCCAAAGAGACTCTCTCATTATTCTCCATCAGGAGCCTGATACCATCAGTTTCCATGAGGCAAACAAAACTGTAACGCACACAGATGCTGTGGAGCAGCTCAAACAGCTCCAGATTGGAGATCCAGATCGTGTGAGCAGTCCTACCTTGCCCGATGATGACCCCATGATGCCGTGCGATCTGGATGCAGCTTTGTTTGACCTGGCCCCAGCTCAGCCAAAGGATGGATGGCCAATGATGCTGAGGATCCCAGAGAAGAAGAACATTATGTCATCCAGGCACTGGGGACCAATATACGTCAAGCTGAGCAGCAGTGGGTGCATCCAGCTTTTTTATGAGAAGGGGCTAGAGAAGCCTTTCCGGGAGCTCAAACTGGAAATCAATCACGAGATCTCCGAGCGCAAGCTGCAGAACTACGACGAGAATGGGAGGATTCACAGCGTGCGCTTGGACCGCACAACGTACAGGGAGAAAAAGAAGTACCAGCCTAAGCCAGCCATCGCACACACTGCAGAGAGAGAGCAAATCATCAAGCTTGGGACCACAGACTATGGAGACTTCCTTAGCTTCATCACTGCAGTGCAAGACACACTGATGAACTTGCCAGCTTCATCAACCGATCTGAGCACGGTGGGACTGAATTACCAAGAAGAAGAAATCACTGTGGATGTCAGGGATGAGTTTCATGGCATCTTGGCCAAGGGAGATAGTGTGATTCTCCAGCACAGTGTGCTGACTCATATCTATGTTCTCAGCTTCCTTTCTGGTCTGGCAGAATGCAGACTGGGCCTTAACGATATCCTGATCAAAGGGAATGAAATCGTTGCAAGGCAGGATATCATGCCCACTACTACCACTAAGTGGATTAAATTATACAGCTGCCGCTTCCATTCGTGTGTGGATGAGGATGTGTTTAACAGCTCCCGGGTTATCCTGTTCAACCCCTTGGATGCCTGTCGCTTTGAACTGATGAGATTCAGGACTGTCTTTGCTGAGAAGACTTTGCCTTTTACCCTGAGGACAGCTGCCAGCATCAATGGTGCTGAGGTGGAGGTGCAGAGCTGGCTGATGATGTCCACGGGGTTCTCCTCCAACCATGACCCTTTAACTCAGGTGCCCTGTGAGAACGTGATGATCCGCTACCCCGTGCCAAGTGAGTGGGTGAAGAACTTCCGCAGGGACAGTGTCCTGGGGGAGAAATCTTTGAAAGCCAAGGTGAACAAGGGAGCCACTTTCGGATCAACCAGTCTGTCTGGTTCTGAGCCAGTAATGAGAGTAACTCTGGGAACTGCCAAATACGAGCATGCCTTTAATTCCATCGTATGGAGGATAAACAGACTGCCTGACAAAAACTCAGGTGAGTGGTACGTACCATCTCTGCAGGAATAAACTAAAACCAGTTCTGTATTTTAAAAGATAGGAAATACCGAGTTTAAATGGTGAGAGATCATCCTCTGTAGTATACCAAAGGGCATAAGTTAGTTGCAGGAAGTATTTTTTCTGACCCTTCATTGTAATAGTTTTACGTATATGTCAAATACAGCGAATGGTAAAAACAGTTTTAGGTTTTCCAGATGCAAAAGTGTGTGTTCTGTCTGTGCTTGGAGGTATTCAAAAGAGGTGGTAATTAGGGAAATAGGGTTTAGTGGTAGACTAGATTCGTGCTAGGCTAATGGTTGTACTTGATGATCTTAAAGATATTTTCCAGTAAATGGTTCTGTGATTCTCTGATTATGAAGCCTAGTCATCAAACATCTGTGCGCTCAGTACTGTTATTGGAAGCAGGGCTTTTTCATGTAACTTGCAAAAGCAAGATTCTGTGCTATGGGGCTGAATGACAGGATCAGATAAATTGCTGTAGCTTAGCTCCAGCACATGTGGTATCTTTGCCATGCAGTGCCAAGCATATTGGGCCAGTGCTATATATTTCAATGCATATGCCACAATTAAAGCCTCTGAATTTTCTGAAATGGGGATTGTAAGAGAACAGAAGACATTGCTCAACCATTTTAAAAAAAAAACAATTTCCAAATATCATTTTGTGGCTATGTTTCTGTAATCAGTGCAGACAGGGAATTACAGCTTAAACCTGAAGAGAGAATACCAACATGAAACCCATTTGTATTTCTATCCCAAGTCTTCATATTTCTAGTAACATGGTCATAATTAAACAATAACATAAAATAGGCATGCTACTGTTCCCTTTGGCCATTTCTACCAGCCATTCTATTTGTTGCCTGCCATCCATGGTGCACAATAAAGCTGGACAACTCTGGTTTATTTTAATTTGTAGTGAATTCTACTTCTTGAACTCCCTGTTCTAGAACAGCTTTTTACAAATGAGATGGACTTCTCAGTATTAATGCTGTAGTAATGCATCTGAGTGACTGGGAGGGTTTCTGAATTCAGTGTTCCCTGAAGGAAAGTTCATTGTGGTTCCAGATTTGGCACTCTCTCTATGTTTTTCCTGAGTTTGAATTACAGTGTCAGTGAAGCGGTGATCCAAGTGTCCTAATCTTTTGGGTTTCAGCCCAAGGACCACTGGTTTACAAATTTACACCACCAGTTACAAATCTGGAGGGACATCACTGACAAAAGGGAAGGCTCCAGGTTTCCTGTAGATTGAGGTGTAAGAAGACAGAGCTTGGAAACTGGAGAGCAACACAGCAATGAAAAATTAACCCCAGGCTGTGTATGAGCAATAGCATGCATGTGAGGAGAATCTCAGTATGCCATCTGCACGAGCTGTGGGAATGAGATGCTGTGAAATTGGGCCTTCTGTGGCATCTTCCCTCCAGAGATCTCAGTGTACCATACAGACATCGCAGCTGAGGAAATGAAAACCCTCAGACTTTAACACAGTCACAGAACATGCCAGTAGCAAACCAGGAGGAGAGGCAAAACTCCTGTCCCTACTGCCACCTGCACGGTGATGCTGCCTGACCCAGTGCTGCTCTGAGGGAGATGCTGATCTGTGCCTCTTGTTTCCTTCTTTCCCATTGTGACTCTTTATTGTGTATACACTGTGACAGGGGGAAGGAAATACATTACAGATTTGTTGCTGCTGTTGGAGCCCTGCCACAGAGCATCTATCCATCAGTGCCATCATGCAGAACGCAGGGCAGGTGGTATTTGTTTACATCCTGAGAGGAAGAGTGTCCTCATCCCTGCGGTCAGATCAGATGTAATTTCAGGGAAAGGAAGAGCCTTGGAAGCACTGTCTTGGCCAAGACACATGAGGTATGTGAGAGGGAGGGAATCCCAAAGTGATGTCAGGGCAGGCCAAGTGTAGTTTAAATGTGACCTTTTCCTTCAGAGACTATTTCTGTTTCTTGGTGGTACTTCATCCCAAGGTTCTCCTTTCTCAAAGTACATGGCAAACAAAGACGTATGTAAGTGGTTCTCAGAAGAAGCATTCATTCCCACTCCTTCTTAGATATGATGGATATATAAAAACATATGCTTTTGTCCAGGTGATACTCATGTGGGATCTAACTGCCAGCCTTGTGCATGTTTGGCTGTATCAAGTCATATAATAACCCAACTTCACGTGTTTGCGAAGTTGTTATAAATGATGCAATTCTCAAGCAGTAAACATAAAACTACTCACACTTCGTGCCCTATTACTGTGATACCTGTAACTTGCCTCTAAGAGCACTCTGGTCTTCCGTAAACATCTGGCCTGCTAATGAACTGCTTTGATGCCTGGGACTCCAGAGCAGCAGCAGAGGAGTAGTGGTGTCACACTGGAGCTGAGGGAAGTGCTGCAGGTGACCACAGGCCGCAGCTCCACCTGCCTCCAGAAGCCACACAACAGGTTTTTACACCACGTGGGGCACGTGCATTGCGTGGGTGCTGCAGCACACGTGCCTGTGCCAGACGTGCTCACAGGAGTGCATCTACATTTTGGGACTTTCTGTTCGTCCACAGCGTGTGCTCTGACACACAGTCCCTTGCAAACACAATCCCAGAGGTCTCCAGGTAGCCAGCTGGACCTGCTGTGCTTCAGTCCAGTCCCTGAATGTGCGCTGGGCAGTCTCTGTGCAGAGGTGAAGGGCATCACCCCAGCCCTGCTGTCTGCAGGAGAGCGTGTCCCTACCAGAGTCACTGCTTCTATGCAGCCTGTAGCATCCTGAGCACCCAGGTTGTTAAGAATTATTTCAGCTGCTTTGCACTCTGAATTTTTTCTTTCTGTGCTTTCTAATGGGATGGGGCCCTTTGCACTCTGACTCCAGGACACAGTGTTATCAGCACTGTCTGTATTATTTTGTAGCCAAAGTGTCTGCTTGCGACTGAACATTGAAAAACATGTGACAGATGAAGGACAGTGCATATTCTGACTGGGATTTGACCTAGGGAAAAAAAATATGAACTGGATTCTACTGAAATCCAAATAGCAAATATTTGTCCACTTTTACAGCTTGGCAATCTTTATTACCCGCCTCATATTTAAAATTAATATGAGCAAAAGAGTTGATGAAGAGTGCCTGTTTGCAGGCTATTAACAGCTCCAGTTGCTCCTGGCTGGGCTTCACATGTTCTTTTTTTTTTTAAATCCACTGGTACAATACTAGGGAAACATCCAAATAATCTTTGATCGTGGGAAAACACTCTTTCTGTGAAGCAGGAATGTAACATCTCTGCAGAGCCTTGGATCTGGATTTGAACTTTTCTCTAGCTTGGCTGTGGATCCCAGGCATGCTGCCTGGAATGCTTTCTGAAGTAAATGATATATTTTAATCCAAACATGTTGGGACATTTGGAGTGTCATCAGTCACTTGGAACAGATTCTCTCCAATCACTGTTACACTCGCATATATATGAATTATCAGATCCTTGATTGTCAGAACAAACTGGTAGTAGCTCGAGGAAACAAGAGGTGCAAAACAAAAGCAGTGTGTTGATTCCTCCTGATTTTACTAAGAAGGATACCTGTCCATTAGAGAAAGAACTCTGACTGAGCCTTTTGAACAGTCTGTAGGTTTGACTGAGCCTGTTGAACAGTCTGTAGAGGTGGTGCCTCATGAGCCTCATGCCCAGGACAGTAATGAACACCGATGGGTCAGGTAATTTTGCAATAGCTTCAGTGGAGGAGTTGCTTTCTTAATCTGTTTGCCTTGTTATCTAGCACACTGAGCTGGTTTAAATTAATAACTTCCATAGTTTTTAGGCATTTTGGGGGTGTTCGGGGGTGTTACCAAGTGTCCAGTTGCAATGATGAAGAGTTGAAAAGCTCAGCTCTCCAAAGCACTGGCATGCAGTGTGCTCAAGCCCATTTAAACACATCCCAGTGGTACTTTCACACATCCACCCCAAAAGCAGCTGTGCGTGGGGCCTGCAGCAGAGCACAGAACCACTCCTCCTGGGCTGCTGGCCTTCTCCAGTCTGAAGGAGGGAGCAACTCACAGCAAACTAGAGAGGAAAAGCATATCAAAGCAAATGAGCAGGAAGGATTACAAGGAGGAGTCTGCTAAGAGTGGTACAGTGTGAGGAAAGAGCTGTGAATGGATGGGGAGCCTGAGACTGGGGATACTGAGTGCTGAGCACAGATTTTTGGAGCCAGTTTAAGGGATATTCATAATGCAGAACCAGAGAGCAGTGCTGTGCCAGCCAAGGGCCCCGTGGCAGGTGCTGAATTGTGCTGCCACCATGGCTGTGCCACCATAGCCAAGCTCAGGACGGGGCCAGAAGCAAAAGCACTGCGGTGCTGGAGGGCACAGTGATCTCCCTGAGAGCTCCTGGTCCAGGGAAAGCATGTCCACGTGTGAAAAGCCAGGAGGGGCTGCCAAACAGAGATCCTGGCTTGCTCTAGAACCAGGGCAAACAAGTCAGTACTCTGCTTGGGATAATTAATTATGATGAAAAGCAGGTGTATTTTAATGCTTGAAGAACTTGAGCTTCTATATCTGCTTGATACTGACACATTCATTCATAACTTGGCTGCAGCTATGGTGCTGCATATCCCTGGTCTCTGCTGAACTGCACAGCCTCACTGGATTTACTGCACACACATCAGTTTACAAACCTTCCAGCAGTGAGGGAGCTTTGGCTAGACCATTTTGAAATATGAGCCTGACTCTAGATGAAATTCTTACCCAGACTTACACCAGATATAGATTCTTACCCAGACTTACACTTACACTTTCCAGCTCTATTTCAGAGGTCAAGTGGGATGTTGCAATGCCTAATCCCTCTAAAGATGCCTAATTTCATCCTATTGGGACAAGTCATATTTCAAAATCTCACATCTTGCTTTTCAGGATTCAGTTTAACAAGGCTGACTTAGGGCTAAGCAGGTGTATTCCTGCTTTTCCCAGGGGGAGCTTCTGGGCTTTCCCCACCCAGTTCTCTTTACTCTGCCTGCCTTTCTCCTTCCTTGTCTCTGTCCTGTACACCCTGCTGACCTGGATGGAGAAGAACTTTCCTAGTGAACATGTATTCAGGAATCTTAAAGCCTGTAATAAAGGCAAGGATTCCATTCATTTCCTTATAAGTTCATTTACACATGCATAGATAATACGATCCTTTCAATCTGAAAGCCCTGTGTGGCTGTGAAGGCCTTCATCCTCATCCTGCAAATACAGAAACGGAGGCAGAGACATTAAATTACTTGCTTAAGAGTTTAAGGAGTTGGCAGTAGTCAGAGAAAAAGCCAGCTTAGTTTGACTAGAAGTCCCTACTTTAATTTTTAAACATCCCTGTCCAGCAAAACAAGAAGAAAAAATAATAAGGGTCATTTACATATGACAGAGCTAAACATTACCTCCTCTCCTTGCCATCCCTAATGACTTGCCACCTTGTCATGGGTTCAGGTGAGGAATAAATGATTACGCTGAAGCTTTGCACAAACTTTTGAACATGGGAAAGTTACTTAACCTTATCCAGTACATTTTCTTCTGCTAAAAAGGGGGATAACAATTTCAGATAAATATCAAATATTTCCAAATTCCTCCTTTCCTTACTATAGTTTCATAACATTTCAGAAGGATGTGCCACGATGTACTTAGCATGTGACAGACGCTGAGAGAGTTGAGGACAAATACTGTACTTGATTTACTTTTTCACCCACTAAAAGCAAACTAGAGTGATTAGCAATCCTTTTTGCGTTTTTTTAATTCCTGCAGTAACTTCAGCCACATTGAAGCAGGTAAGACACTTGCTATGAACTGTTCACCCAGGGAAATTCTCAGTTCCCCGCAGCTTCGCGATGCTGCCTTCTCCTAGCTGTTGTGTTTTGATTCATGTGACACAGCTCTCACGACTGTTTACTCTCTCTTTCCAGCTTCTGGCCATCCTCACTGCTTTTTCTGTCACCTAGAGCTTGGCTCTGACCGGGAGGTGCCTTCCAGCTTTGTGCGCTATGTGGATGTGGAGTTTGACATGCCCGCCACCTCTGCCTCCAGGGCGGCCGTTCGCTCCATCTCTGTGGAGGACAAGAGCGACGTGAGGAAATGGGTCAACTACTCAGCACATTACAGCTACAAGGTGAAACTGAGCACTGCTGATCACCACGGTTACCTGGCATGCTTCATTGTCTTGAAAAGGATGGGCAGACAAATAAAATACCATGGATGAAAGAGGAGGGAGTTTGGCACATGCCGCGCTGTGCAGCTATTGATTCATGGCAAATAAGCATGAGTCCATCAGCAAAGGTTCTATAAATCTGCTTGCAGTTGCCTGTGGAAGGGCGTGCACACAGCCAGCTCCTGGGGATTAGCTGATAGGGAGAGTTAGAACAGGGAGTTTCACTGCTCTTCATAGTGGGAGTGCTACCGTGGGAGTGCTACTGCAGCCAAAAGAATCACGTTATTTCTCTGCTTAAATAGTTCTTCCTTCTGCCTGCCCTAAGGAAAGTGCGCTCTGCATATACCTGCAAAAATGTCTCAGTAAAGTTGTATGTTAACTGAATACTCAGCAGAAAAATTGGCATCCTACCTTGCTTTCTTTAAGAGATTCTGAAAAGACTCTCATGGCAAATATTTTTCCTGGTAATTGTAATTGTATTTTTAGTAGTTTCTTAAATTCCCTGAAGATGGTATTTGATCTTCCTAAGTATCCGTTTTAAGAATTAAAACATTGGATTATTCCTGAGTTTTTGGAGATCTGGAAATTTAGAACCCAAACATAAATCCCCTTGGCCCTGTCCCAGTAAAAATTGGTGTCTGTAGGCCAAAGCACCTCTGAGCCTGAGGACAGCAGGGAGTGTGCTGATATTTGGGGTAGTGTGAGGCACTGCTTCAAGAAGCAGGGAGTTGAATTTGATGATCCTTATGGGTCCCTTAAACTCAAGATCATTTAGAAAATCTCTTTGCTTTATACATCAGTCTTTGCAGAATTTATAATTCAGGCCGGTTTTCTGCTGTCACGTAGGAAGCCACCTGTCATCTGCAGATTTGGTTCTGGGTTTGTGTTCAGAGTACAGCTGAGAATGGTAATGAATATAAAATCATGAGAGTTCTATGCATTGTGACATTATCTCTTCTGGAAATTATTTCATGCCACTGCTGAATTGTAGAACTGCTTAGATTGGACTGAAAATCCTTGTAGTAAATAAAATCCAATTTTCCCTGATCCTCAGTCTATTTTTCCTCACTACTCTCTCAGTTCACCAAGAGTTTCTTCACCTGAGCACAATAACCACCACTGAGGAAGATTTGTGAATCTTTTGTTTTCCTTTCTCATTACAAAATTTCTTCCTCTTTTTCTCCTACCAGGTCGAAATAGAGCAGAAAAAAAGCTTGAATGAGGATCTGAAGGGAGAAAGTACTGCAAATGTCAATGAATGTGCTACACAGTAAAAGAAGATCAGTCTGCAAGCCCCAAGAAGGGTGGTCAAATTAACAGACCTGGAAGAAAGGACTTGAAAGGGTTGGGTATTTTCCTTTTAAAAAAATAGGGATAAGTACTTTTAAAATAACGCTCTGAAGAGTATATTTTTTTTTTCTTTGTGGTGATCTGTACTTTGAGAAGAATGTGGTTTGCTTGGAGGGAATCCACAGACTTTTGCTGGAATGGTGTGAGTACAGTTGTACAGTCAAGCCTGCCTTTCCTGCCTTTCACCATTTAGATTCTGCACTCAAGTATGGTCTGGCAACCCTTGCAGCCACACCAGAAAACAGCCTTTCTCTCACAATCCTGCACTCTCACAGTAAACATTTTGTTTCAATGCCTTTTGGTTCGGCCATTGACCGACTTGCTTCCTTCTGAACTGCCAAATAAAATCCGGGGAGGATCAAGTGAACAATTCTCTGAAATCTCCTTTCTGAAATGATCCACAGAGTGAAAACCCTGAGCATCATTCTGGAGAATCGACACACTGCATCTTAAAGAGAACGGTCTCTGTATTTAAGCAGATGAACTACAGACAGGACAGCTGGCCACAGAGCTGTTCCTTGGATGACAACATGTCACTGTGCACGTTTTCACAGGGTTTGCACAAGTTACAGGGAAGTTACAAGAAATCCTCTGCGATTTCTTAAAGTTTGTACTTTGTAGTCTGAGCCTTTCTGGTGTTTTGACTGCAGTAGGGAACGTGTGTTACAACAGTGGAGATACCAGAGGGACTTGCTAAGATTAGAGATCATTCCTGCCTAGAAAGATATTCAAGGGAAAAACATGGGGGTTTATTTTGGGTTTGGGGTTTTTTTTTGGTATGTTTTCTTGGATGGTTAAAATGGGTGGTTATTGAAAATGACAGAACACAAGTATTTTAACAGACAATTGTTGTTTCTTTTCCTGAAAATCCTTGCAAGTCTGTCCAGCAAAATATTATTTTCATGTTCTATCTTGAACCTACAGTATAAATAACTTGTTTTTTTATACTAGTCCCATTAACTGGGCTCCAAAATCTCTTTCCAAACACTAACAAGCTTCTATCATGGAGAATTTTTATCCCCACTTAGCTGGAAGTAATAGTTAGTCTTAAAACCCCATTTCTAAATAGAAATGCAGAAGACATAAATCACTCATTTACACATATTTTCAGAGAAAACAGTGTTAAAAGTACCAATTTTTAGTTGTTTCTATGGCTTGTGTAATATTTTGTCTCGTAATGTTAAATGTAAAGTAAGTAATTTATTAAATCATTTATCTTTTGAAAGGTTACTACTGACTATAAAATACACATTTGGAAAAACTTCGGCAATGTAATTTAAAACCATAATGAATTAAAATGAAAGTTTTTTATAAATTTATTTCATTTTACATTTAATATAAAAATTAATACAATCTCAATATACCACTTTCACTGTGACTCCTATAAAAATTATTATGATGTTAAAATCCCAAATAAATAATGAAATTGATTTCATTGAGTCTGAAACTGGTAGTGGTAGAATTTAAAATAAATTGTAGGGAACTTATAAATGCCTTTTTTATATGCACCTGCATCTCAAGGCTGCATCACCATGGTGACACATACTTGCACAGGTACACCACTGTAAATATGTAAATTTCCTTCTAGGATTTGCTGACAAGCCTGTGAGAGTCCGTGGCAGATAGTCCTGGGCTCAGGATGCTTAACACTGAGCATCTGCAGCATCATTCTGAAAATGGAAGAATGCTGTTAACTTTAATGAAGAATTATGAGATCAGTGGATTAAAATTTCTGATATTATTAATGATAACTTGTATAGGTTGTGAAATATCTGGGAGTACCGGGCTGAATTTGTGACTGATTCTCACCTCTGGCACAGGCTGGCAGTGATGAGTTGCATGGCAACTCCTCTACAAAATTCACTCCTGTTCAAAGGCAGTCAAAGAATTTCTGGGTGGTCTTCCTGCTTCTCACTGCAGCTCCTAATGTACAGTTTCTGAAATCCCACCATCAAGAAATAATAATTAAAAAAAAAAAAAATCTGAAGCCGTGCTGAGATGTTACTGAGGAAATGTGAGAATGTTTTGTGAAAGAAATGGAGATTTTCTACTCTGACCTGCAGGCTCAGTGTCTGATTTTTTTTGCCTACTGCCCCTCAGCTCATGGAAACATAAATAAGTAATACAAGTTAGCAAAGTTATGTTTTATACCTTAAGAGGGGAGAAAATAAAAGGAATATAATTTTCCATCACTGTTGAAGTGTTAAACTTGTGCCACAAAACATTCTGTGTTCCAGTAACCGAAAGATGAACATAGTGGAGCTTTATGGTTTTACTTAATTTCTTTACTACTTCATCGCTGTTTTGGTTTTTTTTATTCAGAATCAGTGAATGAAAAACCTGACTCTCATCTTTCTTTTGTAGTGTACACAGAAGTGTTTCTTCCAATCATCATGAATTTATGCAGGCAAAACTGGGAAAGTGTTCTGGTTTTTATGAAAGCTATTTTAATCCATTCTCATCTCTGGAGAGTGTTTTTAGATGTACCTGCCACTGAATTTTCAAGAGTTTAGGATGAATAACTCAGCCAGAGTTTCAAAAGATCTTATTTCCTAAGGAGTAGAGTAAGTAGTTTTATTTTTCAAGAGTGCTAATAACCAAAATCTTTAGAAAGTCTGTTGCTGGTGTCACCAGGTGTCTCAACTGAATTATTTCTTCAGTCCAGCACCATCAGGAGCATTGAGAATTTGAACACTGGGATCCTAAGTGCCCTTACTGAGGTCTCCACTGTTTTTTATTGATGATACAGTGCCAATATGTACTTTATGTACATATACTCTTCACCCATGTGAGTATAGCAGTAATTTGAACAGACTGTGGATTGGAGTGAAGGGAAAAGATCTGAGAAGTTTATGAGTTTGAAAGTAGCAGAAATTATTTAGACACAAGCAGTGCCTGAAGTGGAGATGATTTTTTTTTTTTTTTATCATGTAGAAAAATCTCTCTGACTAGTTTCAGATTACTGCTTATTTTGAGAAAGATGGAATCACTGTCCTTTGAAAGCTTTGTGGTACTCAAACACTCCGTGCAGGAAATGTGCCTTCAAGGTAAGCCATACATTTACTCCCTGAAGCAATTATCACTTTCAGTCCTCTTTCTGTTTCTCATTACGGTTTTAATATTTCTACAGTGGTAAGACTTGAGGTATTGTATGAAATTTTGCCTAGAAACATAAAGTGTCTTTGATCACAAGGGGTAAAGATGAACAACATCTCCTGGCAGCTGAGCTTATTTTAGTTAATGTCTCTTACATTTATTAACTATGGACACACTGCTAGAAAAGGAAAATGGGTGAATTCAGCTGAGAAATACTAAAACTGACTGCTGTTATTTTTTTTTCTTTCTTTTATTTAGATTTAAATTTAGTCATCCTATGAAGGAGTCGGATATAGCAGTATCATTATAAACTCTAAAAATAATTTTCCTTCTCTGGTGGGTTGCTGGCTGACAGTTATTTGATAGGATGTCCCACACCTGTCCACAGTATTTAGTAGCTGCTAAAACTCCCTCTTGAACAGTCACCTCCCAGGACAGAGTGCAATTGCACGCAAAAGAGCATGAAATCAAAAGGTGTATAAAGTTCATCCTGGAGGTGCTTGCTCTTCTGCTTGCATAAAATCCTCAGTAATTTCCTTGGCCCTTCAGTGCACTCACTGATCAAGTCCTTGATAGGTCAGCTGTGTTCCAGATGGTGAAAACTTTCTTTCAGTGATTCCTGGCAGTTCCTGTGCATAGCTGTATTAATCTCTAGAACTGACCAGCACAGGAATTTGCAGCATACAGAGATCACTTGTGATCACTTACCCTGTTCTGCCACTAAAGTTAAACCTAGATCATGACATGTCTATCCAGAATTTGCTGTGATAACTTGCACAGCTGTCCCTGATGTTCCTGTTTCATCCAGTCAGCCAGCCACCCCTCACATACCCATCCTCCCATCCGTCCTATCCTCACTCCCTCTCTCTCTTTCATACTTGCAGTTCATTCTTTGCACTATTGACATTGATTGGTTCAATTGTTATTTTGTAATATGTTCCTACCTTATTTTGTAAAATAAGTAAGTCTATACACTGGCTAACTTTGTAGAAGTGGTTTATTTTTGTTCTTTATATCAGTTGAAATGGGATGTCATGTTTTGTTCAAACTACGTGAAAATTTAAATAAATGTTAAGATGAAACAGCATCCACATTTCACTGTGAAACTGAAGTTGTATGTGCTGTATATTCTGATAAATTAGAAGAGGAAGGGGAGTATTTTGAAAGGCATAAAGGACAACATAAATTAGAAGTAATGGGACTACATACGGAAAATAGATAACTTCATTTGATCATGCAGATTGAACAACAGACTGCAAAGGAAATGGGGCAGGCCTGGAGCTTGAGGCACATAACAGTTGGAGTAGTACTGACATTGTATGGAAGATGGTCCAGCATTTCAACAAATCCATCCTGCAATAAAGTAACTGAGGACTGAAGCCTCAGCTCAGTGGTGGTGTCTTCCTGTGATCAGAATGTCTGTTTGCAAAGCAAGTATAAGGCCTAAAGTACATAGAGTCTGCTGTGATTATTTGTGTTCTTTAAAGTTCAGTAAGCCATGTGTCATTTCATACATCTTTCCACTTTTCTCAGAGTCACTGAGACCCCCTTCAGTCTGTTGTTTTCCTCAAAAGCATTCCTTGTATCAGACTGAAGAGCTGGGCACTTCCCTTGGCCAAATAAAACCAGGTACTCATCCTAAGTGCTGTTCAAAGTATTGCTCTGAGCTCAGCACAAGTGACAGCAAATCAACCATTTTAGAGTCTCAGAAAATGGAGGTACACAAGGTACAATGCCTCATATTTGTTATTTAAGACTAAATCGAATCAGCCAGTAGAAACAAGGAAAGTTAAGATTCAGGAGCTATTAGTACTAACAATTTTTTTATACAATTCAGTGACTTTTGGAAATGAACATATAAAATTGGGAGGGTAGGGTTCTAATAACTCTGATAGCTTGTTCATATGCATAATGTTTTTAAAAAGAAAGACTTAGAGAAAAAAACCAACCAAACAAAAAAAACCATTAAAACCAAGGAGCCCAAAGTTCCTTGGCAATAGTCCTTAGAGATAAGCCAAAATATCACCCTACAAGAGATGGGGAAGTCAGAGTGTACCCTGTGTGTACCCAAACAAAAGACATCACTAGAGTGAGATAGCACAACTCGGAGAGGGAAAAAAGTTTTCTTTCAGTAGTCTTAGCAATTTTATTAATACAGAGAGTACTCAGCTTGAAAGGAAATGAAGTGGGAAAACCTCGTATCAGTGACAGAGGCAGGCAGAATAGCAGAGTTCTGACTACAGGTCAACCAAAACAAAAGCAAAACTGCAGACAGTTTTCAACTGAGATTGAGAGTTCAACTGCGGTGGCATCCCTTGTGCCCATCTCACTTTTATCCAAACCTTGTTTCTCACTGCAGCAGTCAGCAGGTTTGTTTGATTTTTTTTTCCCCCAACTGTTACAGGTACCCTTTGCTGTGGCTGTCAGGAAGTGAAGGTGCAAGGGGAACACCCAGGGAAGTGCTGGTGGCAAAATGGGATGTGTTGAAGTTACAATCAGCAGAGAAAAATGTGTGCTAATGCCTCATGAAGTCCTGTGACAAGTCAGGAACTATGCAAAAAAATGTGACTTGGAGAGTCCCAGTCTACAAATACTGATCTTGGGAACAAACAAACAAATAGTGTAAAAATTAGTATGAATATTATGAAAGACTGGAAGGCTTTTGAAGAAATAGATCTGGATCTGAATCACATTGTCAAAATCAGCTCTCAAGTTGTTCGGGGCCAGCAGACACAGCATGATGAAATTGTGAGTTGAGTGACATTTCTGCTTGGTAAGTTGGGGTCTGTGGTCTGTGTCCTGCCTGGAGAAGTGAACCACAGAGGATAAGAACAAGGCACTCATGCTCACAGCCCCTGGGGTCTCAGAAGTGAAGGCACTGTTGCTCTCTAGTGGTCACTGCCAGGCCTGGACACTGAACTGCTGCCCTGAGCAGCCTCAGTGAATCACAAGTCTCTGGTTTTCAAGACTGAGAACCCCGTGTAGAATTTGACCCCTTGTAAACCAGCTGGATCTCAAAACTGAGTTGACTGCCTCAGCTGATTCCATGTTTAGCTGAGAAATGGACAACAGGCAGATGAACTTTTCAGTGGTGCTGGCTAGCCTTTTCACCCAAGTATCCTTAACTGGCTGCACAGTCATGCACGTATTCAGTTTAAATTTACATCCAGAAAGCACTTCAAGTACCTCCAATAACAGGATAATGTTTAACTATTGTCTATAAAAAACAAAAGCATTTCAGTGTGTTGTATAGGCATGCAAGGATATATACAATCATGCATTGATGGAAAGAACAATTTGACAAAAAAGTTTGACCTTTTTATTTTCTGGACACTGTTAAAGGGCACAGCAACTCCCCAGTGCCCTGAGGTAAGCCACTGTGGCTCAGTCCAAGTCCAGGCAGCCAAGCCCTCTAATCCTGTCTGGTCAACCCCCATGCAGCTGCTGCCTCATTCTGGAAGTACAAAATTCCCAGAAACTCTCATAAATTTGCATGAAAGATGTCTTCAAACACCAACTGTTCCTGGTTGTGACCCAAACTACCACAGTTCCACACAGCCAAGTCCAGCTTGGGTTTTCAAGCCAAGGATTCCCCTGCTCTGCCTCTCCTGAGGATTCCAACCTGCTGCTGTGCTCACAGTGAGCGTGGGTACTGTAAAGCTGTGCCCTTGGGAAGAGAAGGAGTTTGGGATCCCTTTCTCATCCTTGTTTGAGGCTGCCTAGAGGGTCAGTACAGAGGTGGAGACAAAGACTGAAAAGAAGGATTGAAGACTTTGAGGGTTTAGAGTACTGACCAGGTTTGTCAATGCCTGACAGCAGTTTGTGAAATTCTGTTGAGTATATTATGGAAATAGTCCTTGGAGCAGGAATTAGACACCAGACCTATCCTCTCCCTCCATCCACACTGCTTTCTCTTTTGAGCTCACTGAATCTAGGCCTGTTGCCCAGTGAAAGTACTTACTAGGATAAATAATAGCACCATTTGAGGCTAGTTCCTTATCTGTTTGCTGAGGTGCTATGGAAATGGACCTGTTTAATTACATCCCTATGATGTATTTTCTAAGAAGCAAATTGTCATAAAAAATATTCCAGAAACAAAATTATCTTTTTGTATTAGAGCCCAGCACAAATACAATTATATGCCTTTGAATAATGGGGCAGTTTTGCTTCCCATCTACAAATAAGCACATGACAATCAGTTTCAATCTCTCCTGAAGTAGTTTCTTACCTATTTTCCCTTCAAGAAAATGATGTATTAGTTACTAATTTTCAGCTTACATGAATCCTTTAGTATTTACCATGCATTGAGTCTACATTCATAGGAGTTACAGCCAGCAATCATTGCTCTCAATGCAAGAGCTGCTGGCCCATTTTAGCTCAAAGAAGGAAAATCTGAAAGTGTATTTCTCTGATTTGTTTTTGCTGGGGTTACCATACTGCCATAGGGGTTCTGCCTCCCTCTTGTGGCTACCTCTTTTACTCTCAGCTTGGAAAAGAAGCATTCACAGTGCAGCCATGATCAGAGTTCCTTACAGCTGCCTTCCTGATATGTCTCCTCCTTAAGTTTAGTGGAAAAAGCCCCATTATGTCTGGATTCTCCTATACAAAAAAAAAAAAAAAAAAAAAAGTCTGCCTAAGAGAGAGATTCTTTTTCACATTCATGTGGGAACAACTGAACATTTTTGATAAATCAGTGGTAATTCAGGTTGGTAATGTTTTGTAATTGAGTCTGAATGTTTGGATTCAAGTCAGCCACCTGTAGGATCTCCACCTAGGAGCTACTAAGATACACTTCAGGGGACATGATATTTTCAAGTCATGCAAAAACCCATGGCCTATACATTTCAGGATATCACTTTGTTCTTTCCTGTCACCTTCCATTTAAATATCACGTAGTCCTTTTCAAACATTAAGAAATCAAGCTATCTGAAGACTTGAATAAAGGACTGTACCTCTAAGATGACAGGAAAACCAAAACAGCATTAAATGGCTGCCTTGGAATGGTAAAGCCCCAGCTGAATCCAGATGTAATGTCCTAGATTGCTTCCCCAACCCAGAACATCTCCCTTCAAAGTCCTTAGCAGACCTAGAGCATTTGCAGAGTGACTGACCTTGAGTGTGCGTGCTCTGTGCCCTCCATTCTTTTGCAATTTACACTGATATAAATATACCACTTTATAGCCTGACACACCATTCAGAAAGAGATGTGAATTTTTTCTTGAAAGTCATAGCTAGATAGTGGGCAGCAGGGACCTGAACATTTGCAGCAGGAGTCTACAGTAATGGAGAGAATAAGCTGCACAGTTCAAACACCACTGCTGGTCATCTTGCTTTGTCAGGTCCATAACAAAGTGTCTTCCTCGTTCTGCACCACTTGGTTGCACCCTCCAGCTTCATCCCCAATGAGGCGTGGAAGCGAACTCTGCAAGTAGTTAAAGTTAGAAAGTGTATGTTTATTAACAGAACTGGTCCCTCACAGGGACTCATGTCCCAAAAGACATGTGCCCAATTCACAAAGCCTCAGCTCTCCATTTATTTCCAAAAACTCTACATATTCACAAAGTTACCCAACACACCTATGCATAGTCATCACCTGACCCAGCCTATCCCCACTTTGTATTAAAATAGTTTAAAGTTTGACAATGCTTGTGCAGTTCTCTTCTTGAAATGAGTCAGTGGGTTTCAAAATGGGTCACTGGTCTTCTTTGTCATGGCAACCTTCCCTCTCCCTCTCGTTGCCAGGACATCTTGTCCCTCGGGCACAGTCCAAACCCCCTCACCAGGTTCTGGCTGGCTTCGAGCCCAGCTGCTGTCACAGTTTCTTCATCTCCACAATATGATATTTTTCTTATCTTGCTTCTACAAATACAACCAAGTCAAATAAATGATATATTATCTTAGCTCTAACTAACTTTCAACTCGCTCCATTTGCTATTAATTAATCACTTTGTCTTGCCTTTGATTCCCTTGCTAAACTCTTAATACATTGCTTCTGTCCCTCTCACTATGCTTTTAAATGTTTAACCCTTTAATTCATGATTCACCAACTTCATCTGCCTTTGGCAGCAGGGCAAGGGACTTGCTTTGATCACTCATATATTTACATAAATGTTCAGATGATGTGGATAGAGACCTCATCACTTTGGCTTTGAAGGTGCTCTCATTCACTTCACATCAGATGATCAGCACCTCTTTGACAGCTGGTCAGTGAAAAAATCCATGGGAGCTGAGCCCAGCTGAGCTCAAAGTACAGACTGCCAGGGGCTGGCTGCAGTGACAGCTAGAACTTCTTGGGGAAAATCATCCTTTGTGCCTACAGACCAATCCAATAAAGGCAGCACTGCGTCCTCACCCTGTAACTTTAACTCTGTGTCTGCATCTGAACGGATGGGTCAGAGCCTGGCTCAGTCTCTCCAGCAAAAATGCAGCTCTCTGAAAACTCTCCAAACTGGGAGTTCTGTTTTCTGCTCAGCAGGTGTTCTGCTCATACCATGAAATAGTGCAGGTATTGCAGATGAGATGGGATGCCTCAGTAGAAATATTTTCCTTCAACAGAGACACAGCCACACTGAACACTGATCATCCCAGTCTTGGTAGGAGAAATGAGATGGCTGATGGCAGTAGGCCACATTGCAAATCTAGGAAGATCTCTAGTGGAAGATGATGTTTAAGATGGAAAAACTCCCTTTCATCCAAAGCAGCAAGGCAGGGAGTAGGAAGCAGCTGAGGGAAAATGAGTTCCAGTCTGCAAGTGCAGCTTCCCATTTTTAAACATGTTTGCAGCTGTCAAAATCTCGGCATGCCAAAGACTCCAGGTAATGTATCAGTTACCATGAAGACTGGAGCAGAGAGGAGCTCTGGAAACGGGTCACAGGTTAGAATGACAATGAATGCCCAGGGTCCTGTAGCTCCACTACAGGATGAACTGGGCTGGCTCATTCCTCCTGTTTTCCCTTCTCTTACAGCCAGGGACTCCAGCTGCCCAGCAGTTCTCACACTAGTTGCAGCTTTGCAGTTAGATAATTTGCCTCAGAATCAGAACTCCACATTAACTACTCATAAACCACATGTTGGTTATAGCTGAGTTTATGTTCTCTGCTCCTCATTGTGAAGATTAAATTCTGCCAAAACTGAACTGGAGTTTTTAGCAAATTCTACCCAGTCCTGTGAAAAATAACCCTAGGACTCATAAAGGGAAAAAAAAAAAGTTCTGCTTGTCTGTCTGATGCCTCTCATGATGGGTCCCAGAGGGGACATCGGATCACCGCTGGACAGGCTGCGAAGTGTAGCGCACACCTGTGGTTTTTCCATGAAACCTGTAGGCTCCTTACCCTTCAATCAGCTCTATGAAATTCTCAGCAGCCTAGAAGCTGGTGTGGATTGCAAGGCCACTCACCTGGGCACAAAGGAACAGAAGTATTAAGTGGGAGGCAGTGAGCATCTGAAGCAGAACAACCCTGCCTTGCACAGAAGTATTTTTAGCAGACATGGGAGCATGTGGCTGAGGGAAAAACCACAGAGTAAAACACAGCACAGCACATCTCTGCCTGGTGGCAGCAGCCTGTGTGCTCTCACCGTGCCAGCTGCACCAGGGAAGCTGAGGCTACACAAACACCCACACTCCCAAAGGAATCACAGAGTTATCACTCACACACAGCAGCACCATGCCATAGTTACACACTGCATATCTGTATTCCAGGTGAATTACTCTATCTTAGGTCACCACGTGGAGCCTGAGCTATGTAAGGTTTCCAATGGCAAACTATATAGGTCACTCTGCAATTTTTGTCAATGGATATTTTATCCTCTGATGCTTGTATACACCAGGAATAACTTTGCTAAAGTTAATTCAGTTCTGCTGTGGACCTTTGCACATCATAGCTGCTGGCTGGAATATACGGCAGTAATCAGTAAAAACATTTATCAGTATTCTATGTACAGCTCTGCTTCGGATCAGTAAAATAGGACATCGCATATGAGGAGACTAATTGGTATTTTAAGTCTGGCTTTTTTTTATCTGACTTCTTTGTTATTCAGTTTCACAGATCAGAGCCAGCAATATTTTGGCTGTTGCTGAAACACCATCACAGCTGAGTAGCTGTGATTCATAACAGTTCCAGTCTGAGTAAATAATGTTACTACTTTACAAGCACTTCAGCAAGGTACTAATGCGGAATGTGGAACTCAGAGGCACTCCTTTACTTCACACCCTTTCAGAGAAGTTCTCACCTTCAGAAGTTTAGGGACTTTTTTAGTTATTTAAGCATCGGTACCCTGTATTCAAATTATGAATCATTCAGTTTGGGGAGACTTCAGCATTATGTCAAACCTGCACACATGTGAAAAATGAAGGGGTGGTCTGTGCTTTAAGAACACTAATCTTCCTGCTACAAGCATGAGACTTTGATTACAGCAAGCAGGGTGTGCATTTTAGCAATGGCCAATTCTTCTTCAATAAAAGGAAGCCTGGAGACTTTTCTACATGACAAAGCATTTGGCAACAATGTTGTTTTGAAGCATTTCCTCCTCTGGTCACTTATTTCTACTCCTGTCAGCTCTTTCAGTTGCATTAACAAGTCTTTTGTAGGGCTGCCCTATGAACCAGATCAGGAAACTGATCCAGGTTAAAAATTAGCCAGCACAGGAGGGGANGAAAAAAAAAAAAAAAAAAAAAAAAAAAAGGCACAGCAAGGAATTGGCAAAAGCAAATCGTGGTGGCACAGAGACAGAACGAGTACACAGGGCTATGGGAAGGAAGTACGAATGCCTGAAATCCTCATTATCACTTAATACTCGGAGGTCGTGAGAAAAACTGAGTCAATGTGTTTCAATTAAATTTTGCCTTTACAAATTAAGTGTAGTGTTGTCAACCAGACACATGAAAAACCCCACAGTCTCTGGTCCACAATATCCACTATGGTAAAAACCTCTGCTAATGTCTAAAGTAAACGCAGCACATGGCAAGAGCCTGGAAAAGACCTGCTTTTCCCCTCCAGCTGTGGCTGATAATTTACTAGAAACAGCTGTTACAAAGACCACGTGCACAGGTGTGAAATGATTCCCTAAGGAAAGTCAATTCCCTAGGCAGAGGAGGCACGAGTGCTCCTAGAAAAGGAATAGTTTTGCAAGATGTGACATGGAGTTTGTGTCTGAGTCAGACAGGGAATTACGATTCTGCTAGAAGAGGAATCCTGGCACTGACAGGAGAGGATTGAGCAGTTGTTAGTGGCAGCTTTGGAAGAAAATCTCTGATTGCCCTCTGGCTTTTGTGGTGCTGTTCTTCAGCCTTTGAAGAGGTGAGAGATCCGTTGAAAACAAACGGGGACAGGGGTTACAGTACTGAATAGCAGCTGCTCACCTGCTCAGGTAGTCTCCTGTGAAGTTGCAGCTTATTTGTTTGGGGCAGGGAAGATTGCTTTCTTATGTTGACAGCTATGTGGCTCTGACTGGATATCTAAGCACGTAATTTTATTGTCCAGTTTAGACATGCCCCAATGAGAAAGGGCTGTATATAAGTTGTAATCAAAAAACTCTATGTATTCTGACAGTAAACAGCCTATATTAAAGAAAAAATCATTCATATTTCCTACTTTGCTTCAGTAAGTACTTGGTAAGAGCAGAGCAGGCCTGAGACTCTACAAATCTAATACTGAAATAAAAGCTTAATGTGTAACTCAGAGGCACTCCTTTACCTCACAGCCTTTCAGAAAAGCTCTGAACTTAACCTTCAGAATTTTTGAACCTAACCTGCAGAATTTTAGGGACTTTTTTCAGCTTTCTTGAAGGCCTTGTCTGCTCTAGCAGTTTTAAGATGAGACTTCACTGAAACATTGTCTGCCCTCTGCAAGATCATGAGATGCAAAATACATTGCTGTGGGATGAGAAGGTTTAGCTCTCTGTGGGCTGTTGAACTGTGCATGTAGTAGACTCTTCAAACTGGTATTAGTGTGCTTTGGTAAAGCATATTGCTGTGCTTCAAATTCTAGATATAAGAGTAATCCAACTAGAAAAACAGAGGTGCCTTGCAGAAAGGGTGATGTAAGCTATTTTATTCCATTTCTGCCTTGCTAAAAAAACCTTTTTGGAAAACCTGTTGCTGAAGGCAAGAGGGATATGTTTATTGGTTTTGACTTCCAGGTACTAGATTATGGTGAGCAGGCTGTTAGGAGAGTGTCAGTTAATATATATATAATTTTTACACCATTTAATTAGGGACTTTTTATTCAGTCCCTGAACACTGTCTGAAAGTCGTATCACTAAGTTTTGTTATGTGTCAGCGTCTCTTCTGACTCCTGAGGGCTTGTTGCATCCAGAAAAGCTTCATTATTGTGGGTCTGCTTTTAACTTCTGACTGTGCCCAACATTTTGGATCGTGGCTTGGGGCCACTTATTTTTTTTTTTTTAGCTCTGCATGGACACTTAAAAATCCCAAAGAAACAAAAAGAACCAAAAAATCCACTCCTCAAAACCAGAATTTCTCAAATTTCATTTAAGGCTATATTCTCTCTTTAGTACAGTGAATGGAAGCAGTGAGAGAGACCTAGAGGAGAAAAAAAAGCTCTAATCTCACAATGTGAGAACACAACTTCAAGAAACATCTTCCCTTAACATTTTTTAGACTGCCTTAGTTCTGTGTATGCTCCTGTTTTATCCTTTAATACATGGTATTGCAATTTGAAGTTTAAATGTGTATCTCATTCTTCTGGAAACGTGCCATTTCAGAGAATGGGTGAGAAGGTTCACTTTGACTAATAATACCAGTGTCCTGCCAAAGCCTTCTGAAAAGCGTTCAATGGCTTAGCTTGTTTTTAAGGTAAGAGTGTGATAAATATACTGGGTGAAGATTGTATGTTGTCCTCATGCCTCAAGGAGGAGACTTCAGCAGTGCAAGAGCAGATTGGTAATGTGGACAAGAAAATGATGACAGTTCTGGAAGGTGTGCTGGCAGTGAGCATTATTCTGTCATTCTGTAATACAGTAAAGACCAATTTTTGTTTTCCTTGCTCAGCCACCCCCCTTCAGAGGGAAGGGGAGCTAGTAGACGTAATCACAAGTCATCAGCAAAAGAAGTTTTGTCTCGTTTCAAGAACTAGGAAATTAGAAATCACTGTTGTCAGCAACACTCATACTAAATACTCTATTCTTCACTGTATGAGCAGAAATTATTTCAAAGAAAAATGAGTGCATGCTGATACTGCTCCAGCAGTGATTTCTCCAGGAGCAGGAGATCAGACATATTCATGGTCTGTTCTTGGGAACAAAAGAGTAGTTTCAGATTTTTTTTTATTTTTTTATTTTTTACAATTTCCAGATGAACCAAAAAAAACCCCTCAAAACAACATCAGAGAAAAACAGAAATTAAGATTGCAACTTACAGTGAATGTGTTTTAACTTACCATCAATATTTTGTGGTTCTTTCTTCCAGCTCAATTGCTAGCTGGTGGTTTTCTGTAGCAATCACAGACACTTTGCATATGTGACTTTCTAGATTCAAGTGTGTCCTATCCCTCCCCCATTAGAAAATACTTATATATCAGTATTTTTTTTGCAAATGTCTTCGTGAAAGATATGCTTTGTAGAACAACACATTAGTACTTGCCAAGAACTTGAAAACGGAAGGGTGGTCAACCCAAAAATCATACTGAAGAAACTTTATTTCTTTTTTCACCACCCCCTGCAGTTTCCTATTCACAAGTTCAAAAATCTCTGTTCTAAAAGAAGCGGTTCCATGATGGACTACAAAGAAAATGAACTACAGACATCCCCATATCCTAGACCATTAAGTCATTTGCCCTGCTGAGGAGAAGCAAGGGATGCCTTCTGGACAGGCCAGGAATCATTCAGGGTACTCAGTGTAGACTGTGTGTCTCTGAGTGCAAAATGTTTGCTGTAAAACATGGTTTGTCTTTGCCTCTAACATTTGGTAGAGAATAAATATGATTGTGTTTAGGATTGAGTGGGAACTTTTTTATATTATTTCCTTCTCTAACAAACCAAAGATCAGCTTTTGATCTTGTGCACAAAGTTTCCCTACATTATCCCATATTTGGCACAATTTTTGCATTGATGGAGGAAGCTTACCCAAATGTCACCACCTTTGCTCTCGATGTAATGTCCATCTTCACTGTGGGGCTCGAGTCCAGACAGCCCCATAGCTAAAACAAAAATGCCCACCCAACAGCACAGCTCATGTTATTGCTAAACCTGGTGAAGCCACCCTGAGCTGTCAGCGGTAAAAACCTCAGGGAGAAAGGTGACAGACAGGGTAGCACACAAACTCGGGAAGATTCACACTTGCCCAGCAAACAAAGGAGAATGCAGGCAGATAAATAGAGATAAAAATAAAAGCAATGCTGTTATGTAGCTTATGCCTTTTGGTGCTCCCCAGGCTGTCAGCATTGCTCCTGCACTGTACACAAGCACGTATGCTATTCCAGTCTAACAAAATGCTCAGTGGAGTAGAATCCCCCAACGTGCACACAGCCAGGGTGAACAGGCTTCAGCAAGTGGCCAACTCAGCTCCCCAAGCAGCAGCTGAATTGCCGTGAATTAAATGGACCATTAGTCTGACTCAATAGGGCAGCTCTCGTGAGGGCTTGATTTTGTTCACAGCAATATCCTTCAGAGGCACTCAGGGGTTGGGAGGGCTGTGCTACAACTGGATACTAGGGCCTGAGAAACCGTGAGAGGGCTGTGAACACAGGTCTTGCTTTCTGGGAAGGCAGGCTGCTGAAATATGCAAAGGAGCATGACGCCAGGCTGGGGCAGTACTGCTAACATGCCCACATGTTAAATTTTTTAACTATTTAGCAAGCCACTCTGAAAAACTGGGAGGGGGTTCCAGGGTAGGAAACTGTAGCCATGCAATGCTTTGTTTTGAAAAGAAAAGGGTTATAAATGGCAACCTGACTCTGTCCAGGTAACACGCCGGTCATTTTGGCAGTTTTGTTTCACAGTGAAGTACAAACTTTTTGCAAGAGACTACCACCCTCCTATCAGAGGCATCAGAAGTCAAGTAACACCAGCATCTCAATCAATCTCTGTAATTCATTCATCAGACCATTCTCAGGGCTTCTGAGTGGGCAGATGCTCTTCAGTCCTGTTGGCTGTGCTAAGCAGGTGGAAAATTCCAGCAAAAAAGTGAGGTTGGGCAGGTAAGAACAGTAGAACTTTGAAAACTGTGCCAGTTTTTTGGCCAGGGCTCCAGCAATGTGCACAGTGAAGACTGACTTGATTAGTGGACCCACTCTAAACCAACCAGTCACATCCCGATGCAAAGTCTGCACTCCAGCAGGGAAGCTGAAGTGTGTGTGTGCTACTGCAGAAATGAAAGATTTTTGAGGAACAGGAGGGAAAAGCCTCCTGGTACCCACTAACAAACTCCTCCCCATCAAAAGGTATCAGGCAGGAGTTCCTCAACTTTTTCTAGGGCTAGTTAATAGAAAGGACTTCAGGCTGAAGGTTACATAACAAATGTTGTGGCTGCCCACAACCATAAGTTACAAATGTCACAGTTGCAGCCCCATGTCACAGTTGAGATGGACACGATATTCTTTGGGGAACTAAACTTTCATCAAGCATCTTCTCCCACAGCTTTCTGTTTCTTTTCACAGGCATCACTCAGCCTTCTGACTCCTTCCTTCTCTCCCCAGGCAGCATCACTCAGCCCTTTTTCTTGGTTTCAGCTGTGTCTGGGCAAGGGCAAAACTGCTTCCACTCCTCTGTAATCAGCACAGCCACCCACAAACAAATGTAGTTTACACCACCACAATTGTTGAAGAGATGTAACCTACTACACCTTGTATGTGCCAAGTCAGAATTCAACGTTATTTTTCATTAACGCTCGAGGGGACTTCACACAGATGAGTTATTGGTGGAGATCGAAGGGATGAGTGGAGTTCAGAAGTTGTGCTAAGGACTGAGCAAAGGCAGGAGGGATTAGCACTGATGGAATAAAACTCAGAGCTGAGATTTTCCTATATTACACACCTCTCATAGGTTACCATAGAGAAAGAGGATAAAGAGGGAATGGAAGAAAAGACAATAAAGAGGGAAAAATGGAAGTTAAGCCAGCTGGCAGATCACTGACAACCTTTGGCACAGATGGGAGATCCTGTTACCAGCGTCTCAGTGAAAAGCTGTTAAAAGCAGCAATCAGTAAGCACCTGTGGGCCTTGATGAGCCCCTAAGGAAGGACATCTGTAAATCCTCAGGTTGTGCTGCCTCCCTCTTCCTGGCCAGCTCCTGCCTCACCTACCAGCCCAGGTGGTGCCACAACAGTGCCAACAGCAGTGGCACCTAGGCCTGGGCAGCCTTTAACCAGCTGCTTGTGAGGGACAGTACCAGCACTCACAATGCTGAGCAGGGCTCACAACTCCTTTCTTGTGGGCCTCGAAGAGCCTTGTAGCAATTACTCGCCGTTTTTAATTGCCTTGGAGCAACCTCCCAGGGACTGAGGTGAGGCGTGTTGATTTCTGCAGAGCCTGGCACGAGTTGTGACCAGCAGCATGGACGGCAGGGCCTGAGCCACCTCCTCTGTGAGGGCTGCCAGCCTTTCTCCCAGGGCTCTGCCCTGGTGTGGCCGCCACAGCCCAGCCCTGGTCAACAGCAGCTGAACGTGAGTCAGGGAGCAGCTCCCCATGAGTCAGAGTGTGCCCAGGTGGCCGAGAAGGTGATGGCACCTTGGCCTGTATCAGCCACAGCGTGGCCAGCAGTGATTTTATCCTTCTACTTGACACTGCTGAGGCTGCACCTTGAATCCTGTTCAGTTCTGGGCCTCTCAGCTCAGGGACGACATTGAGATGCTGGAATGTGACCAGAGAAGGGGAATGAAGCTGGTGAATGGTCTGAAGTGTAAGTCTGATCGGGAGCAGCTGAGGGAGCTGGGGTTGTTCAACCTGGAGAAAAGGAGGCTCGGGTTTTCCTCTCTACAACCACCTGAAAGAAGATTGTAGCCTGGTGGGGATTGGCCTCTTCTGCACGCAACAGAGACAGGCCAGGAGGAGAGGGGCGGTTGAGGTTGGCCACCAGGGTGAATTTCTTCACATAAAAGCTGATTAGACATCGGAACGGGCTGCCCGGAGACGTGGTGCAATCACCATCCGTGGCGGTGTTTAAGGAAAACCTGAACGCGACACTCGGCGCCCTGGTCTCGCTGGCACGGGGGTGCCGGGTCACCGGCGGGACTCCACGGTCCCACAGCTCCGTCCCAAACCAAACGATTCCATTTTTCCGTCCCTCTTCCCTCGGAGCGACGTCAGAGCCCGGGCGGGGCCGGCGCCGCGGAGCCACTTCCGCCTCGGTCGGGCCCGGCCGCGCGCGGCCACTTCCGCCTCGGTAGGTGTCATGGCGGCGAGGGCGGGGCGCCCCGCGTGACGCCTCCGGGCCCCGCGCGGTCTCGCGGCAGCTCTCGCGGTGCCTCGCGCCCCCCCC
>VXBU01014851.1:291265-312363 GCA_013400315.1 Bombycilla garrulus
CTGGGCTCCGCTGGAGCCATTTTATGTTGCTTTGTAAGAAGGAGACGATGGTTGAAAAGCACTTATCCCAGTCCGGCCGGATCGGCTAAGCCGAGCGAAAGCCCTCAACTCTGGCGAGCGAGGCAGTATTTATTTTAAAAAGAGAGAAAGAAAAGAAAAAGAAAAAAAAAAAAAAAGAAAAAAATCCCCAAATCTCTCCCCCGTTCCCTTCTCGTGCTTTCTGCACCTTGGCGGGTGGCTCGCTGCTGCACTTGTACTCACAGAGGTTTGCAACAAGCAGTCACACAGACCTGCGCTGCCACCGAGCCCCCCCGGCCGCCGCTCCGATCCGCTCCCCGGCGCGCCCCCGGCCGCGACCCCCGCCCCGAAGCGCTGGAGGAGACAAACCCGGCGTCCCGGCGGCGGGCTCGGCCCCCTTGTTTGTGGCTCTCAGATCCATCATGGCTTCCCCCTGCCTTTCTGCCTCCCTGCTCCTTGTGTTCCTCCTCCCTGTGGCTGCCCTGTTTATATAGCGCTATTGCCGCTCTCTAATATAGACTCTGCTAGGATGGGAAGGTGCTTTCCAGCCCCACGTCACCGCCTCTCCATTTAAACACCACATCAGCCTTTAAATAGGGAGCGAGCCGCGGAGCGCGGGCTGGGAGGTGCATGCGTCCGCGGCGGAGGCTGGGAGCCGGGCGGCTTGTCCCTCGGATCCCGGCCGGCCTTGCCCACCGGGTGCTGTTCCCTCCGCGCCGCCCGGCCCCGTCGCCGCCGGGCCGCGGAGCGGTGCTGCTTTGCGGGGGCGAGGGTGTCTCCTAGCCCGTGTGAATGGGCTTTCCTTTGCTCCTACGCATTGCACAAAGACAGTTTTCATCTGCTCCTGCATTTGAGTTTGTTTTATCTTTTCCTTCCTTTTTTAAATTTTTTTAAAATTTTTTTTATTGTTTGTTTTTGGGTTTTGCTGTGGGTTTTTTTTTATTTGGTTAGGGTTTGGGGTTTTTTGTTCTTGGCTTACAGCTCGCACACGTTCCTGTGCTCCTGTGAATTCTTCAAAGTAGCTTTTCTGCTGCGTGGGGAAAGGAGTGTTTAAACGGTTCTTAACCAGTGTATCAAGGAGAGTTGTGGTATTTATTTTATGGCGCTTTGCCAAGGTCTGACTACAGCTGTATCCCCAAAAATGAAGTTAATATTCAAGTTTTATGCGTGGATCATGGGCTGTAGATGCTGCTCAATGATTTATGTGTGTTTCTGGTGCCTGAACTGCACAAATATTTTATTGCAGTCCAGGCAGAGCAGTGGTTTTGGAATTTTCATTAGTTTGATTCCAGTATTTGGTATACTACAAAATATACAAAAGAAAATGCAAAGCATCTTAGTTTTCGTTTCCTAATCTGAAATGTTAGGGACCTGCTTGTGAGTTAGGCTTGTGCAATTGCAAGGAAACGTCTTTGATTTGATATTTTGTCAGCTTTTTGTATCAGAAAATTTTAGGAAAGCAGTCAGCTGTTACACAGAAGGGCAGTTGCTCAGCAGGATGCGTATTGAATGTGTGTAATTTGAATCTTAGTTGTCCTTCTGTTTATAAACTTATTGATCTGTGTTTTTATTGTAAGAAGAGGTTTTATTTCTGTGTAGTAAATTAGAGGTTTTGCTTCTCTTTCTTGACCAAGGTAGCACTGAATAGCAAAAAATACATCCATTGAATAATTCCAGAGGACTTGTAAATATTTTTGACTGAACAATTTACTAAGGACTTGGTTTTTTTTCCACTATATTTCTGTACTGGAAATTCTTTTGATAGGTGTCAGTGTTTGGAATAGTAAAAGCCAAGCTTAAAATGAGCCTGCTTCAGATAGGTATGCTTTAGGTTAATTTACAAGTAGTAAAATCTTACAGTTTTGTCCAACTGGATCTCATTCCATAGCAAGAAATGCATTGCTTACCCAGGGGTTGCCAAAGATGAGTAGGAACGTTTTGAAATGCTGCAACCATGTGACTTTAAGAAGCTGGACTTGGAGCCTGATGTGTCAATGGCATCAAGTCAGCATCTGATCAAATCTGAATTGCTAGAAAACTGTTCTCTGTAATAAAGAACAATTATTAGATGTTAATTTATATATAGTATAAGATTTTATGAGTGATAAAAGTAATTTACTTGTAAAAATTCACAACAACATAAAAAATGTAGATGATACATCTTCCTTTTTTTAATGCCCATCTTTGATGTAATTGTGACCAGAAGTTACCTTACAGTGTGCTCTGCTGGCTGCATGTGGCCGGGAGAAAGATCAGCAGTGTTTCAGGGAGAGCTGCAGAAGCAGCCAGGAGCAAACTGTTGTCAAGTGTACAAAGCATGCTGTGGCCTGTCTCTCCACAACCTGTTGTTTGTTAGAAACACAAATTGCTGAAATCCCAAGTGTTGTGATGATAATTACAGAGGATTGCAGTTTTTTTACCCTTGAAGCGGAAGGCATGTAGGAAGTGTAAGCCCCCAAAGGCATGTGGCATTTCTTAAAATAGCTTGCTGGTGGCTCCTGGATTTGGACTGTGTGTGTAACAGTGTCACCATACTCAAGAGTTTTCTTTTCAAGATGCTCAGAGAAAGTAAAATATAATCATTCCCTTATGTTCCTGGAGGGAGAAATAGTAGATTCCAAATCTCTTCTAGGTGTTTGTGGTTGTATCTAATAAACCAGGAATTTTAATTGTTGTCCTTAATCTGTAGTAAGTGTTTGGAATAGTGTTTATTGAAGAGTGATTTGAGTGTTTTGCTCTTAAAAGGGCTTGACATTTACAGCAATGTACTATTTATGAGGGAGGCACTTTAATATAAACCAGATGAAAGAACAATTATTTTAATAGCAATCTTTAAAGTTTGTATTTGTTCTCATTGCTTTATCTGACTGAATGCAGAAACTTACTGGAAAGCACACCTACTATGCCATTTTTAGACTTATTCAGTAATTGTATTACTGTGTTTATTTTTTGCGTAAGTGTGCAAATAGTTTTGTCATTGAACTCCAGAATCTTAGATGGCTTATATAAACAGGTTCAGCAGCATATAAATAATGCTTAAAGCTAACACTTAGTGTATCTTGAGAACAGTACAGTGTGCTTTCTTTTAAAGTCTGGAACTTAAGAATGTTTTGTAATTTTACTGGGTATGCCTCTTTCGAGGTAGGAAAAGAGAATTCTGATATACTCTCGAGAATTCCACTGTGAATGTCTCTTGAAGGCATTGCTGCCCCCAGTGTGGGAGATGTTCCACCTGGGCTGGATGTTCAGTAGGAGGGTAGAAAAGAGAATTTCAACTGGACAGAGTATTTCTGAGTGTTATGTAAATATGTATAGGTGAAATCAGACACTGTTTGCATTATAAACGTGCAAGTGTTTTGTTCTCCCTTTTCTTCCTCCTAATCACAGAGCTGTATCACGTATATTACCATGTGATTAGAACAATGTCTGAAAATGGTGACCCGTTTTGAGATCCAATGCACTGTGAGGCTCATGCTGAGGGATCCATGCATGTGCAGGCTGCTGGTGTGCTGCTTAACCCACAGGGCACTCAGCTCACTCCACCCCTGCAGGACTGGCCTGTTTTGGGGGCTTCCTGCTTGCTTGGGCTGTTGGAAGTAATGCAGAAGGATTCTGTGTCAGCAATGGCAGAGTGAACATCCGTGCTCTTAACCTGCCTTCCTGAGGGCTTGCTAAGATAATGCTGGACACTAGAAACCAGTAACTCCTTGAATTTGTTTTTTTTTTTCTCTTACCTGCCTAGGGCAAAAGGAAATTCCTAAGCAGACTGTTGGGTTGTGGAGTCAGTTTGTTTTATCTGAATGTTGGTATCTTTCTTATAGGGCTTTATAGACTCAGAAGGCTTTGTGAATAAACCTTACAAAAACACCTGTCTGTGGAGATAGAAGCAAGTAGTTCTTGGTGGAAATTATTAGGGCCTGTTTGTGTAAAATCTGTTTTATTAGAAAAGTAGACCTAACAGGTAATTTAGGGAGAAGAGGGTTAAAGGAGAAAATGCACCCTCCATCCTGCAGGGATTTTGATTGTAATTTGAGGCATACAGATAGTTCTCTTGACTTAAATAAAGTAACTTACATGCTTGAGGTTAAGCATGTTTATTTGCAGAATGTGGTTTTGGCATTAAGGAACACGTGCTTTTAATGTAATAAGGAACAATATATGGAATAGGTTAAGTAGTATTTCCGTGCTAGTTGAATCGTATAAGCTTCATGCAATTTGTGTAATTATAGAAATAATAGGACTTAATGTTATTAAGTAGAATGTCTTTTTGCATCTGTTATGAATTAAGTGGAAAAATAATCCTGTTAATGGTACTTGGTATTTCTGAGTTACTACACAGTTTTAAAATACTAGCACTCAAGAGAAGTCTGGCTTCGAAAGTCTATTTCAATGTGTATAAGCTCAGTTAATGCAGTATTTCAAACCTGGATAAGAGAGCAGGCACTCTGGTATGTTTTGTTTCTTTTGGAGAAGTTGTGGACATAGGGGTTCTAAATGCAGTTGTCAAGGATGACAGACTTACTCTGTTACTTGAAGTCAGAAATTCTTAGTGTTTTTTATTTTTTTGTTTTGGAAGACCAGTAACAAAAGGATGAATGATAACATTTCAGCTACTTGATTTGCAGCATGTTTTAAAGCTAAAATGTGATCAATAACATGAAGTGGTGTGTTGGGTTTTGTTGGGATTTTTAGGTTTATTTTTGGACTTTGTCTTTTTTGAGGGGGAAGGGCTGGGGCAGGGGTTGTAAAAAAACCAAAAAACTTAAGCATGCCCCAGTGTGGAGCTTTTTTGAACAGTAGGTGCATAATGCACTAAGCATCCATCAGACTGCTTATTTCCAGGTTCCAAATGTGTTCTTTTATTCCCTTGTAATCTTTATGCATGTTCTTAAATTTTATTTTCCTTTCCCCCCCTACATCTAAAAGTAAAGATATTCAGCTTCTTTTTTTTGTGCTTCTTGCCCACTCAGATTTCCCTTGGATTAGTAAATCATGGGCTACTAGTCTCCCTACATTATTCCATAATTGAGGCATAACAATTCCATAACATGTGAAACTCAATTTTTAGCATGTCTGCATCAAACTCAGCACTTCTGGAATGCATTAAGAAAATGTCTGTGCATAAAATCAATGCTTCAATGCATTAAGTAAATTTATGTAGTTCTTGCACCTCTGGACGAGCTGCTTGTGTTTGGTGCAGATTTCCCGTGTGTGTGTTGGAGGCACAGCCTTCCTGGAGTGCCAAATGGTGCAGGATGATTGTTTTGCATATACACAACATATCTGATGTGTGTGGCATCATTCAGGATTTTTTGTTTAGGGGAGTTAAGCAGTGGGGCTGAGGAGAATGAAACTACCAGAAAAAACCCACAACTTTCTCTAAACTGTCAAACTGATGTACTCACAGCCCAAGGAGCAGCCCTGGGCAGTGAATTATATGTGGCTTGCAGGCTGCAAGATTGATCAACCATATTTTACAGCTTGTGCTACCTTTCAATTAGATAGCACAGATATTTAGGCCTAGCAAAATCCCATTGAGGTTCATACATACAAAGAGAGGTCCAAGCTGAACTATTTAAAAGATACAGCATGTGCAGAGTACAGTTCTCACGTGGTTCTATGATTAAAATTCTGTGCTTTATTTGATAATGTTAAGTGTTCACATTCTCTGTTTTAAATTGTGCCTTCATTTTAAGATTTACAAGATGGTTGATGTTGGAAGGGCTCTCTGGAGGTCTTTTGGCAACCTAAAGTGAATTGACAGTTCACTTTCTTTGATAGTTTAGATGTGAAAGCAGTGTAATAATAATATAGTTTTAGTATTTCCCCATGGAAAATTTGATGTGTAAAAGCATAAGTAGTGATTGAAAACAGAAGTCTGTCAAACCTAATACACTGTCTTAAGGAATTTCTGAAAATAAATACATAAGGAAGAACAGGACATTGACATGAATCCTTAGTTTTTTGAGCCTTCAGTGTTTTTTCAGCTCCAGATCATTCTGAGCCATACTTGGTGCCTGTTGAACTAGTAACACCTGCAAGTTCCTCTTTCTGTCTTTAATATACTTTTGAGCTTTGAATGTTTTTTAATGCATTTTGCAAACATCCAGGCATTTTTGCATGTTTAGGATCTACATTTGCAAGCAGAAAACATATTGACTAAATGGAAAACAATCTCCTTTTCTCTGCTTTAAATTAGACTCTTCATGGCTTGGTAATCTTGTGCTCTAGTTATGTCACAAAATGTTGTGAGCAGTCCCTTTCCTTTTCACTTTGTTTGAGCTGTTCTTCCTGATTTATTCCTTCCTGGATATTTCAGTCACTCGGAAACATGTGATGTATTCTGAAATGCAGGTCTTTGTGGGGGGAAATCTTATTTTAATGTTGAAGTGACCTATGTTTTTCAAAACAGTGCTAACACTTAATTTTTTTTTTAAGCCTAAATTGTACAGGTCTGTAATTGAAGATGTCATTAATGATGTCAGAGAAGTTTTTCTGGATGAAGGAGTGGATGAACAAGTTCTCATGGAACTCAAAACAGTAAGTTGAACTTAAAAGTTCTTTTTAATAGACCAATACAGCAGTTAGTTTCCAAATCCGACTGCTGTTGTTCACAGTAGCAATACTAATTTTTAGGTAATTATGCACTGTAATCTGCATATCTGTAACCCCATATAATTTGAACTGCGCTGTTGTGTAGACAGATCTGATCACCCTGTTATTTTCCCTGTTATCTGACAGCAGTGTTACTTTGATCCCCAAAACACTGCACCTTTACGAAAGGGAAATATGTTGATTTCAGACAGTTCTTAGTGTTTCTCTGCAGGAAAAATAAAATGCCTGCACTGCTTGATGTTTTTTGTCTTTCTGAAGATGATTTGCATTGTTGGATGCATTGTCAGATTTTTGCATGTATGGTTTGTCCTTTGCAAAAAAGTATTGTCATTTGGGGGGATGGCACGTAATAAATCACATTGTGTGCATCATGCTTGCCTGAAGCTCTGATTCAGAACTGCTTTATGTGGAGTGGGTTTGAACCAAAGGTCCAAGATAAAGGCAGGATGTTAATATGAGCTCTAGTATGTCTCCTATAGCTTTCTGCAAATTTTTCAGGAATAAAAAAAGCCCTTCAAAGAGGAAGGGAAAAAGAAAGGGGGGGAAGGCAAAACAAAACAGCAATGAGAAAGGAAACTGGGAAAGTCTGTCAGTGACTTTTTGTCTCATCTTCTTCAGTCAGCATGGTGTCCGACATTCACAATATTTTTGAAGTACTAAAAGATGGATGGAGTGGGAAACAAATTTTGAATTTGACTAGACAGGAAAAGGTGAAGATTTTTCCCATGACGCCATGACTTGTCTTGGTGGAAACACAGCCCTGTAAAAAAAGTGCTTTGGTATTTGCGTCACAGATGGGCTCTGCAAATGATGTCAGCAAAAATTAATAAGGAAAGAGACAAGAAGGAAAACAAAGTATTAAAGAGGAAGGGAGCCCTAAGCAAATTTTGAAATCATGAGTCCTGGGTGCCTGTAGTCTTTTGGACTCTGATGTATTACAGAATAGTTGTGTTGCTCTTTTTACAAGAGCTGCTTTTTTGCCTCTGCATCTGTCCTTGGAGATGTGTCAGCTGACATAAAGAACTGTAGGGCTGGAGAAGCTGAATTTGGTATTGTGGTAGAAACTGTGTAAATTATTGTAGAGAGGCATTATCTTAGGTGTACTGGTAGCTTCTGTTGTAGGAGGCAGTAGTCTTTAAGCAACTTTTATTGAGGAATTGCAAGAAGAAATGGCTTGGGGAAGGCTGTAATAAAGAATTATTTTTGTGATTAAAGAGGTAAGAAAGAATATAGGGTAATGGAAAACTTGAAGTGCTATTTAAAGTTACTAGCTTATCTCAATTCGTGCTTCTATTAGGGTTGTTGTGAATCTTCCACACTTGGAAGAAGGAAGGAATGTTAAAGCTTAATCTTGGACTGACAAGGGTTATTTAATTCCTTTTCTTAACTGTGTGGAGTTTATCTTTTGTGTGTATTTGCCTGAAGGCTTTTTGGGCTTTTTGCACAAAATAAACAGTGAAACTGTTTAGGAGTACCGTCATTATATTGTTACAAATCCTGTAGAGTAAAAGTTATACACAGATGTTTTTCTTTCCTTTTCCAAAACAGCTGTGGGAGAACAAGCTGATGCAGTCTAAGGCTGTAGATGGCTTCCATTCAGAAGAGCAGCAGCTTTTATTGCAGGTGCAACAGCAGCAACAGCAGCAGCAGCAACAGCAGCATCATCACCACCACCATCACACACCTCAGCCGCAGCAGACTGTGCAGCAGCAGTCTCAGCCACAACAGGTCCTTATTCCAGCATCTCAGCAAGGTCAGACTTCATCTCTAAACACTCTGGCAAAAGGCTCTGAAATTAGTCCAGCTCCTTGGCATATTCTGAATCTAGGGCAGGATGCTTGTCCAATGGGTAATTTTCTGTCTTTCTACTTGACCTCTATTCAGTGGGTCAAGAAAGCTGTCTCAGTGAACAGTGTTCTGGTATTTGTTTTAAGATTTTGAAAAAGCTGAATTCTTCTCTTGGTTTCCTTTAACAATAGCATGCTTTCATAATGCACAACCTTCAAAATTCCATTAGCAGCTCTAAGTTCAAGCCAGTGTACATAAGCAGTTGACAGTTTAGTCATGAGGTGGTAATGTCATTAGGAGCAAATTATTTCAAAAAACCATTATTGGCTAGTATAATTCCATGCTAGGACATGAAAAATATAAGAGTCTGAGTATATGTAGGTATTTTTTTGGTCTTAAAAGATTGCACACTATATAAATGTGGATGTACAAGGTATATTTTAGCTAGTATTGTTTCTTTTAATAACTGTCTTGTGTATTCATTAATAACTTAATGAAAAATTATTTCAGTTATTATAATTTGAAAACATATAAATACTACTGTATTTTACTGCATATATGCTGAGTAAACATATCTGCTACCTATGAGAGGCTTGAGTTTTCAGTGTATTAAATTTGTGACATAAAATATTTATCTGTAGTTGTCAGATTTCATAGATCAGAAAACCTATGTTGTCATAGGCAAGAAAGACAGATACGAGTTTATATCCCTCTCTGTGTCCCCCAAAACCAGCTAAAATCCAACTACTACCCTATATTCAACACACTATAGAACTAATGTGATTGGTTTCTATGGTGTCGTTTTGGTTGGGTTTTTTTTGTGGTTGGTTTGGGGCACTTTTTTGGCAGGGAGGGGAAGATGGGTGTTGTTTGCTTGTTTTCTCCTTACAGTACTTTTTGTTTTGGCTAGACATAGATGATAAAATGAGTTGGGATAAAATGAGTTTTGAGTTGAAAGCCCCTCATAAACACGGCGAGGCTCGGGGCCTGCTGCGGCCCCTGGCGGAGCGGCCGGCCGCCTTCCGTGCCCTGGAACATGGAGGTTGTTCCTGCCCGTGCTAACCACTTAAAGCTCGTTTATTGGTGCCCAGTCTTGCGGCTTACGACTAAATGACAGCACGGAGACTAAATGAAGCTAGGGTATCAAAGCGTTTCTGTCACAGAGATGCGGTTTTGTGAATTTCTTGACTTCCCTGTTCCATGGCGGGGATAGTATAGTAGTTCCTCACATGACCTTGTGCAGTCTGAGGGAGGGATCTCGATGATCGACATGGTGATTGCTTCTGTCCTTTCTGTGCTCCTGGCAGAGGTTCATGAGATTTCCTTAACCTTTTGCCCTCCTTCATTTCCCTGAAAATTGGAAATGCCCTCAGATCTCTGTACAGGTTGTGAGGCTTCCTACCCCAGAATCTTTTCCAGAAACTCTTATTCCTAATATTAAGTGTCATTTGTTTAAAGGATTGGATGGTTAGAGAATAGTTTTGTCAGTGATTAATTAATTCAAATTGCCCTGTCACTTTCAAGTTTATTGTCACTGATAAGAGTAGTGGCAACCTGCTTGTTCCATAGACTTGGACATATGCACTTCCAGATGATGAACAGGTTGTTGGCATAGTTCAGCTGTCTCTTTCCTTTAGCATACCAGAACTGCTTTGTGAGGGAGAGGTGATTTATCACATTTCATCTGCTTCTGCTGCATTGGAAAGACAGTGAAGATCATGAGCTTACAGCTGTGCTGACTGTGCATAGCTCAGGCTAACTGCAGCATCCTGTTACTCTTCATCTTGGAATAATCCTTGCTTAACTCTGTTTTAAGAGTTAACTGATTTTGTTTTTGAAGAACTCTGATACTGGGCATCATAAATTTTTATCAACATCTCAGTAATACCTTTAATTTCAGAAATACATTTTCAGTCTTGTTTTACATAGATTGAGAATAGGTGACTGAAGCCCTTGTAATAAGATGTGTAGAGGCAAAGTAGTCATAAAGTAGTCATACGAGTTACTCTAGCTGCTGTTGAATATTGTCTTCATAGTAAAATTTACTAAGACTAGAGACTGCTTAGTATTGGTTTTTGTGATGAAGCTCAGCTGACATTTGGCTGATAGTCTTTGAGTTACTCTGCCTGCGATGTTATTTGGGAGATTGTGTATTTTTCGTTAAATGCTGTTTTTTTGTTTCTAGCACCTCAGCAGCAGGTTATTGTGCCAGATTCCAAGCTGATACCACATATGAATGCATCAGGCATGGTAAGAGAAGGAGAAGTTTATACAGGTTTACACTGTCATTATGTAAATAGTTTTGATTGAATAGTAAATACAAATTTCTGTTAGTCATCAGATGCTTAAAAGTAATTTAGGACACACTGGTAAACATCTCTGCTGCCTTTCTGAGTTTTGCTGCTGCACTTAGTCTAGGAACAGTAATCTATAACTTCAGTTCTGTAGCAAATCTAGGACTTGCTTTGATCCTCTGCTTAAATATGTTTAGCCAGATTTTTTTTTTAAATCAGAAATTGGAATACTGCTGGTATGAGTCTCCATGATATGCTCATGTACCAGTGCACCACCATTAACTGATGCAAGCATAATGTGTTTGCTAGATGCAGGAAAAAGTATTAAATATGCTGAAACCTAAGTTTATGTTGAATAAGAGGTGATTTAGCATTTCACATAGATCTTTGCTGGTCATATTAATTTGATTCACTAATTATGTATCAACATATAGAACTGAGTCTGGTCATTTATGGTTTTCTTTCACTCTACATCTCTAAGAGGTTAGTATTGCTTATCTTAACTTGTTTTAAAGGCCCTGGCTTAATTTAAAGAAAAATAGGATGTTTGCAAAGCCTTCAAGGCAACCCCTAATACAAGTTTAGTGTGTGTGCTGTGACTGGAATTCATTACATTCTTACCACTTCTATGGTAAAAGCCCATGAAGCAAAATTTCATGATGCGACAAGTTTCGAAGCTGGAACAGCCTTCTCTTGGTTTTTACTTTTACATTACTTGCTGATCTTGCTAAAGAAAAGAGCCTGAAATTTGTTACTTACATAGCATGATTTACCCACAAGCCAAGAGCACATAAACATTCACCTTTTTTATGTTTGACAACCATTTCAATGCTATTTGTAACTTTACAAGTCAAACAGTTTAATGTTGGACAAATACAGATATCTCAGGGTATAGAAAAAATTAGTATGCCAAGCTCTTTGAACTCCACTGCTGTCAAAATGTCGATGCTTTGTATACCACAGAGAACTACTGTTCAGCAAAGAGTTACAATCAATTTGGAATTAATCTTTGTGTTTATTAGAAATGTTTAAGTTTGTATAAAAGAGTGGATCTGACAGAGCTTGAGTATTTTGGAAGGCAGAGTAATGAGAGTTCATTGATCTGCCTTTGTCTGGGATGTGAGGATGCATAAAAACATGTTTTAGTTTGGTGTGGTGGTCTCTAACCTTGGCAGATGTAGCTGTTCTGTTGGTCAGACAGTATGGGGAGATCCTGTTTCTTCTAAACATGAAATACACACTCTACACAATGATGAAGTTTAAATCCTTTCAGTAACAAAGAATTGGCCATGGTCCTCTTATAATAGGGGAAGGAACCCTTGAAATGGAGAGACCTCTGGAGAAGTCCATCATCCTCTGCAAGTTAAGGACTTAATACAGATTTTTGTGTTTGGAGCTCCCATAATTGTGTTGGAATTCAGTTTCCTTGCAGGTTCAAATCATTACTCATTGATAGTTCCACTTTCTCAGCTGTCTTGAGAGAAGAAAATGTCATTCTGTGAGCAGTCAGTACACAATATGTGTAGATTCACTCAAAGGAGCTGTGTGATGTGGGACTTGACATGCAAATCACAGAATGAAGAAGAGTGCAAACCTGATTACTATGCCTTGTGAACACAAGACAGGCAAAACTTAATCATTGCTTCAGAACCTTATGTCTTTTTCAGATTTGTAGGCTCATATCCTTAGCTGCTTTGAAAAAGTGGAGCTAAAGTTGCCACATGAGCAGTGCAGTGTTGTGCTGTATTAGTAGATCAGCAGAGAAGGCAGAGGTTTATTTGCTGAGCTTGCAGATAAGCCAAGAAACCACATGGAATTGTGTTAGGGTGTGATATTTAGTGATTTTGGTTCAGTCTTCTTACTATTAAAGAAGGAAAATAAAATAATTTTATATGTAGTATAATGTACAGCTGAAATGCCTGCATTCTAATAGCTGCAGGAACTTGTGTGCAAACACTGTAAACAGCAGTAAAAAGTTAGGTGTGTTCAGGCAGCATGTTGTGAGAAGAAACACTGTCAATTTTACCTTTGTTGTTAAATAGCTTTTCTTGTATTTCAGAGTGCTGCAGCCACTGCAGCTACATTGGCTCTCCCCGCTGGTGTTACTCCAGTTCAGCAGATACTTACAAATTCAGGTAACTCTTAATATTGAGAACAAACTATAGTTTTAAAGGAGTTCAAGAGGGAAGCATTCTGGGCTTTACTTCTTCTTATTTACTGCTAAAAAGCAGGATCTGGGAACCCACCCTGACAAGGTAGTGCAGTCACTTTGCTTGATTCCTGCACTTTTTGCTCCCTGACTTTCTTATGAACCTTGTGATTCTGCCCTAACAGTGTTGTAGGTTAGAATCTGTGTAAGTTTTCCCCACTTAGAGAGGTTCTAGACACACAAGGATTGGTGTTGCTGCCTTTCCCCTTTGTGTATTTCTGAGCTTTGTTATGCATGATCTGAGCTCAGATACTGTGCTGTATATAAAAGTAGAATCACTGCTTCTGTGCCTTCAGAAGAGTAATGTCCTAAGGTTTTTCATACCTGCTAAGCATGCAAAATGGAATTTCTAATTTTGTTAGCAATGCTAACTATTTCATATTTATGGTTTCTAAATACTGTTATGCCATGCATTTAGAATAGAATTAAATGTTACTTCGATGAGCAGCATATCTGATATTTCATGTACTTCCATATTATATTGATTTTTACAAAGCTGATTATAGATCTGTACTGCACAGGAAGTAAAGAACTGAAAAATCTCATTCTGGATCTAGTTGCTGCTTTTGCTGGAGTAGTTCACCTATGCTCAGAATGACCTGAGACTTAACCCTCCTGTTTTAAACACAATAATGTTTAATGGTATATAGTTGAAGTAAAATTTAAATGTGCAGCTGTTCTAAAAACCAAAATCTTCCCAGTTCTAAGGAAGCACATCTGTGTTTATTATGGCACAGAATAATCTGCAGCCTACATTTTTTTCTTTTGTAGTAATACTTCAGTTTTGAACACTTATAGTAATTTCTTAGACTAGGGCTGGGGAAGTGCTTTCAGGTACATTTAGCTCTTACAGTAAGATGGGCTTTACATTTTGCTGTGAAGGGAGAACAGGAAATCTGTCTGAGGGAAATGTATAACGTTCAGGATTATTTAATTTAATTTATCCTCTCTTCTTACTTCATCCTTCTGATAAGAAATGTGAAAAGCTAATGTTGGAGAGTGTGTTTAGCTCTTACTTTTCAGAATTTCAGGCTATTTCCAAGTGTATGTTTGTGTCTTGGGTGTGTTTTCCTAAGTGATGAAGAGGCATTGTGGAAAAAGGAAGGAGAGGTGTACAGTAATTGTAAGGATAGATTTTTTTTTTTCCCCCCAAAAGATCACCTGCAAATAATACTGTAAAGAAAGTTATGGACAGAGGAATTTCTTGCAATGAGGCAAGAAGGGAAAAATTCTGAGGAAAGGTCATTTCACAGGACCCTGGAAATTCCATGGTATTAGCAGTGGATAGAATTTTTACTTTGTGAATATCTGTACTTTTATATTGGTTTACAATAATTTGTCTTTCTAGCTGTAAAATCTGCCTTTTAAAACAGGAGATATGCTCATAAGTGGGGGCTGTTATTTAAAATATTGTGTTGAAGAGTAGTCTGGCCTGCAAAAGTAAATTTAGTTTTGGATTGCATACCTCATGCTGGTATTTAGATGGTAAACAACCCTATTCCTTGTTTCTGGCACAGCTGCAATTGCAAACTGTCTTTTTACTGATGAAAGTGATGAATTTTAGTATTTCTCTCTTTTAATTGCCATTGGTATATTCTTCCAGGAAACATCTTCTAAACTAAGATAATTTTAAAAGTGAACTTGTACATTTGATTAATTTGATACTTATTTACTACAGGCCAGATCCTCCAAGTGGTGAGAACTGCAAATGGAGCTCAGTATATTATTCAACCACAGCAGCCAGTGGTTCTACAGCAGCAGGTTATACCCCAGATGCAGCCTGGTGGAGTACAAGCACCTGTTATTCAGCAGGTAAAGGAAATTTTTTTTGAATAGGTGCACTTGGAAGAAAAAAAACATCATAGTAATTACTAAAGGGGCTCACATTTTTGTGAGCAAGTTGAACTAGGACACAAACTCAGAAAACAGTATAACTTAAAAAAAGAGAGAGAGTTGTGTCAAGTGTGGTGGGGCTTTTTGCCTTTTTTTTTTTTTGTGTTTGGCTTTTCTTAATGAACAATTTTGAAATATATTTTTCAATGGCACTTTTATTCTTGCCAGATACTGACTGACTGAAGTTTAAAATTCCTTTTGTGCATCTCCTGATGAGTTATATTATGTGCATAATCCTAGTCTACATACTTTTAAATGAATTGAAATTATTCTGAGTCACAACATGCAGAACAAAATACCAGAACTGACACTCCTTGGTTATTTTAGTAGTGAATACAGTGTGTTTTAGAAAGATTGTTGTTCATCTACAAGGTCTAGGCTGTGTCTAGGCTGTGTTAGCATTGAATTTAATGAAGTCACATTGTCATAGTGTCACAGTTCTGCAGTTTAAGCATGACTAACAATTTGTAAAGAGTTTAATATTTTTTAATGAAGAAGATTTTTAAGAATAATCTTTTACTTGAATTAAAACATTCCAGTGCTGTCTTTGGAATCCAGATGTGGTAGCAGTGTTTATGTTTTAGAATGGGTAGACTTAAAATTTTTTCTTAAATTTAGCAATGCAAAATGCAGAAAATGAACAAGTAGTATAAGAAGGTATGTGATTAAAATTAAAATTATGTACCTGATATAGGTGGAATATTTGTAAGTCTTCTGCAATTAGTTAAGTCAGAGTGATATGCTTCAGTTGTTTCCTTTGAGTCTGTCACGTTAGCAGCCACAGTACTTACAATGATATTCCATCAGGTTTTGGCTCCTCTCCCTGGAGGGCTTTCCCAGCAGACAGGAGTGATTATTCAGCCTCAGCAGATCCTGTTTACAGGAAATAAAACTCAAGTTATACCTACAACAGTGGCTGCCCCCACACCAGCTCAAGCACAGATTCCTGCAGCTGGACAGCAGCAGCCACAGCAGCAACAGGCACAACCACAAGCACCACTTGTTCTCCAAGTTGATGGAACAGGAGACACATCATCTGAAGAAGAAGATGATGAGGAAGAAGAGTATGATGATGATGAAGAGGAAGAGAAAGAAAAAGATGGGGGTGAAGATGGCCAAGTTGAAGAGGTAAACTTAATGTGCTTCAGATTGTTTCGTTCCAATATTGAAGTTGTGGCAATGGTGTGTATTAGCAAAGCAATGCACCTGGGCAGGGTGTGGGGGACACAGCAAAAATAAGCTGTGACCAACAGCATTTGAAACACTTCAGCAGGAATATTTTTGATGTTATGGAGAGGTCAATCATGAAATCATATAACCTTCATGAGCAACAGAAATAGTCAACTCTGCTTGGGAGTACAAAAGCAGGGTGTTGAGATTGACAAGAAGGAGAGCAGTGTTTGGTTCAATGATGGCACCAACATGTGGTCTACCTGTATCTCACTGGCTATTCCATTGCTTTCTGTTACACAGGAGCAAGCTTGAGAACTCAAATTTGATTATAAAGCATCTTCTAGAAACACATCTTAGCTTGATTTAATAAAATAAGGAGACAGGAACAGAATTGAGTTGTTGTGTCCTTAATAGTATCTGCTTAATTTAGACTTGGAGCTGGCTTGGTTTTGGACTTGAGCCAGTGGTTCTTAGTGAATTTTGGTGTGTTGCACCAAGAAGCCCCACAAGAATAAGAAATTGTACACAATGGATAGAGGGTGGGAAAACAGTAAGTTTAAAGTACTGGTACTTAGACAGGAAGCTTGCTACTCCCTAAATCTGTCCCTAAAATGCATTTTGAACTGCCACATTGCTTCCAAGTTTCTCTACAGCCTTTCCAGTTATTTTAGATTCTGTTTAAAAAGCCAGTATGAACAGCATTTCACAGTCTGTATCACCCATGCAACATATGCAGGAAAAAATTGTAAATCAGATTCTTTGTAGTTCATTTACAGCGGTAAAAGACTACTGGTATTAACACTATTTTTCTGTTACAAATTATAGGTTGGGTTCACATCACTTTGCCATTATGTCATTCAGCACTGATGTCAGTTTGAATGTTTTAATAGTTGCCTTATTAAGTATAAGTCATCATTCTTAAATATTAAGTGTTCCTTGACCTTAATGCTAGCATTCTGGAGGGAATTTTTTATATGCCAAGATTTCATTATCAGCATGTCAGAAATCTATTTTTTGCTTCCTTTGCTTCTCAGCAGCTACTTTGAGTGGATCACTTAAAGATTTTGAACTGAGTTAAAGATAACATTACTTTGAATGGAATTAGGACCTCTAGTACACCACCTTCTCTCACTAGCATCTCCTCTATTTAGGTTATATATTTGGAAGTGTATTTGTTGCCCTGTGTTTATTATTGGTTGTTTTAGCTGTTAAAATGTTTATTATCCACGTAAGAATGTGTATGTTGAGGTTTGTTTTCAGTTTTGGTACATCAAGTGTGAATAAGACATGGAGTTTTATTTTTATGGTCACATCCCTCCTTAGGTGCCCTTAAAAATACAACTCCATGGCTTATTCACATTTGATGTCACCTTTCCACTGCTTAGATGCTTTACAAAAATGAAAACCTACACACTTCTGTATGAACACTTACAGTAAAAGGAGCAAGAATGTAATAGTTGTGGTGATAGAAGGCTGCAGTGCTCAGAATCTGGCCTGGACACTGGAGTTCCGGACTGAAATTCATTTGGGTGTCTTCACAGGATGGAGGGTAGGAAGCATCAGCACTCTGTTGGAAAGCCTAATGTTACCCATCTTAACTGCATTTTGACTCCTGTAGTTCACAAACAACATTGTAGTCTCATGTTAATAAAGGAACAGCTCTAATCTTGCCAACCCTCAAAACTTTTTTGCATATTTTTCTTTCAGGAGCCTCTGAACAGTGAAGATGATGTGAGTGATGAGGAAGGACAAGAACTGTTTGATACAGAAAATGTTGTTGTGTGCCAGTATGATAAGGTAAATCTCTACAGAAAACAATCAAAGTTTTACTTTTCTGTTCTTCCTATCAAATTATAATTTTTAAGTAGTATCTTTGTTAAGTACAGATAGATCTGTACAGACTATAATGTGAATGGAAATGTAAGAATCACCTGTTGTTTTTAAAGCAAGTTTGTGTACCATATTTGTACTAAACTTGGTAATGAGTAAAGCTTAGAAAAATTCGGCTGCATTTTATTTTTCTTCATAGTGTCTTTTTGTGCCCTTTAATAAAAGGACAGTCTTTTGGGACCAGGAGAGGTGAACTATTGTTAAGTTCATGCATTTGTTGTGGCTATAAACAGGAAAACTAGTCATCAACATTTAGACTTGTGGAAAACTGTTCCTTGATCACTAAAAGTGTCTTTTCTGGATGATAGGGTAGTTACCAGAGGAGAATGCTCTTTCTGTGCTATACATTATGCTGAATGAAATGGCAGTGTGGAATGCTTGTGCTTCTTTTGATTTAAATTCTGTGGAACTGTCTTGCAAGAATGTAGTCATTACAGGGGATAGTGTTTTCCCTGGAATATGCAAGGATTCATCTGTGTTGGAATCTTTTAAAATGTGTCTAGATGATCTCAGAATCTTTTGACTAAGGTAGTACACAGATTATTTGATTTGGATTTTTTTTTCCTTTTCCTGTACTTGATTAATTGGGCTGCAATGAATAGGGATCCTTTTTAAAGCAGAAAAAAAATGCTGTAAGCTTGTTGAATAAAAGCTCCTATGTTGCAAAGAATGGCTGTGTTAGCATGTCTTCAGTTATGTCCAGACTCTGCTTATACTTGCCATCAGATTCAACACAGAATGTAAGACCTACATCTCGGCCATCTGTCTCCTCTAGACTCTAATCCAAAACTGTTTGGAGGCAATTTGTAAGGAATAGTGAAGCACCTCAGAACAGCAGTCAGAAAAGCTTATTGGGGGCTGCTGAAGCTGAGCAACAGGAGCTACCCTGAAATCCTCACCCCCTTAAAAGTTAGGACTGGGAACTTGGTAGGGAACAGTGTCCATTGCTAACTTCCAGTGCCACATACTCTGAAAGGACTTCATCTCCTTTCAAGCAATCATTATTCAGTTTGCCCCTAAAATACACAGGATCAGCTTAGATCTGAGCAGTTCCTCCTGCCCAGTGTCCTGCATCAGCTGATGCTGGGTGCTTCTGGAACTATGAGACAAGAACAGACAGGTAGCAGTGCTCATGTAGAGCTTTTTACCATCCCTCTGTGAACTGTCTCTTGAGGAAGAGAAGGTGCCTTCTTCTCAAATGGCCAACAGGATTTTTTTTCTTCTACCTGTTAGAAATCAATTTGATTATTTTGGAATTCTTGAAAACTTTGCCTTATGACAAGAAGTTTCATAAATGTATTGTGTGATGTGTGGAGGATCGCCTCATTCTTAAACCCATTACTTTCATAAGGTACTTCCTAGTTCTAAGGAGTCTTTTCTTGATGTTGTTTATGATATTGCAGACCATCATAACCCTCCTCAGTCATATCTGTGAAATCAGAGCTGCCCTTGGTTATTTGTAGAGCTGTTCAGTCATTTGATTGTTTTTACTTTCTTTCTCTAGATCTGTTTGATTTTTCTGTATTTTACTTGTAAGGGTGGATAAGGTTTAGGGAGGAATACAGTTAAAAATTCAAATTATTTGCTGGTCTTGCAGTGCTCTGCAATAGTTTGTGTAAGCTTTTGGCCCCAGTGGACACAGAGCTGATATTCTCATGGGAACGTCTTAGAACATTGGCATCTCACTCCTGACTGACTGGATGTGGCACTCAGTATTTTTAATAATTTAGTAAAGCATGTCTAAGTTAGTTTTATTTTTCTTGCCCTTATAATTTACTCTTATGCATTATTACCTGTTTCTGATGCATAGTAATAGGTTAATGTTTTTGCCCTGTTTTTAGATTCACAGAAGTAAAAACAAATGGAAATTTCATCTCAAAGATGGCATCATGAATCTTAATGGAAGAGATTATGTATTTTCCAAAGCCATTGGGGATGCAGAATGGTGAAGTTTTAAAAGACAAAACAAAAGAACTCCCTGTAAAAGGAAGAAAAAAACAAAAACAAAACAAAAGCAGGAAAGACTTGGATGTATACTCCAATCAAAATGTGTATCTGCACATCAGAAATAAACAAAAGTATTGGAACAAAGGTAAAATGTGGCAACAAAGACACTACTTCAGATGAGCAAGCCATGGACTGTAGCAGCTATAGCATTGTCTGGGAGCTGGTTTTGTGTGTTAGGAATACGTTAATTATCAATTCTACATACAGGTACCTACAGCTGGTATTTAGCATGTAAGGCTTTGTCCCCCCTGCCCTTGATTTAAGATTTTAAAATACTTCTTCCACTGATTGAAGGAACTATTCCCTTTGATAGATTATTAATCTGAAAATGCTTATTGTGTGTACAAATCTTTGCTTTGAACACTTCCTTTTGGTAGTGAGGATGGTCAGAATCTTACTTAAACTGCGTGCAAGCTTTGTACAGAAGGGTCAGAATTAAGGTGTTAAATTTTTAAATAACTTGTATAAGGAAAATATTTTTAATTCTGATATGCTCATTAATTATTATATCTATTTGTTGTTTTCAATGCAGTTTCCCATAAACAGGTCGTTGTTCCTACCAGTTACAAAATGGTAAAATGATGATTTATATTTCAAAATTATTTTAATTTCATGTGTTAGGTTTTATGTAGGGCTGCATTTTTCAAATTCAAAGCACCTCATCGCCCACTAAAGTCAGATTGCTTAACTTTTTAAGTATATTCTTGTTGTTTTGTGGTGGTTCAGCATCACTGAATTGAAACAAATAAGTTTCCCTTGATCTTTTTTTTTTTCTTAATTTTTTTAAAGGTTTTGGAGACCTTTTGAATCCATTATCTAGGTAATGCCATAATAGATGCATTCCTTTACCTGCTTACTGTGTATGTAGTCCAGACACCCACAAAGAAATCAACAGACCACAGGAGTGACTAAATTTTTAATACAGAAAATCACATAAAAATTCTAACATCCTGGCTGCAACTCTTAATCAAAGATCTGCTTTACTAAAAAAGTATAGCCAGAAGTTACCTGCAGCAGTTAATCTCTCTAAAGTTTCCAGATGGCTGTAATTTCATGAGGAGAGCTGCACAGCTTTTGAGAACACAGATTTTGTTAGAGTATCTTTAGGCTGTCTTGGTAACAGCAAATCAAGCAGTCAGATGCACTAAACCTTGTTAGTCACTTTTTCACTTGCCTTTTTATTGTTTGTTTGTTTGGGTGGTTTTTTGTTT
>VXBU01014851.1:312419-394329 GCA_013400315.1 Bombycilla garrulus
TGAAAAGCAACAAAGTTATTCCCCCCTCCTTCCCTTTCTCACCTCAGAAGCTGAAGAATTTTCTTCCTGCATAGGGTCATTCTTGCAAACCTTGCTTTTGGAAATGCAGTTGTATGAGGAGAGGGAATGGGCATTATACTTCAGAAACTGTTGAGGAAGGAATGTTCATGTGGCTCACCATTTCAAAAAAAAAAAATTTGCATTTTGTTGGGTGCTTGAAAAGATGATGAAAAAAGGACACAACAAAGAAAATTGTTACTAAATTAGGTAAGACCATGAGAAACAGACATGATTTCTGACTTGATTTTTTTTTTGCTTGAGAAAGAGACATCTTAAACATTATTTAACAAAGTCACAAGTGTATTTAGCACTGTGTAACAACTGCTTTAATTTTCATTCGCTGATTCATTTCCCTCCAAGTGCATTTGTAGTCTCAGTAGTACGTAGAAAAATCACAACAAATTGTAAAGAAGGTTTTATTGCTGTGATTTTGTACACCTGTGCTCATTGATAATGACTAAAACTGCCTGTAGGCTATGTCTAGAGCCATATGGTGGTTGGAAAGCCATCTACGTTCATCAGCTTTATGAAAAGTGAATTGATGATTCTTGTAATTGATTCTTCAGTAATAGAATCATCGTTTAGACTGCATTTTTAGCTTGGGGCTTTCAAGATTTCCCAAACTGATTGGTGTTTGTTTTCTTCTGAACAACGCAGATATATTATTTTTTTACCACTGTTGACACTTCAATGTACAACTTCAAGGAAATCAGTAATATACCAACTAATTCCTTCCTTCACCTTTTACATGTCTGTTACCAGTAAGTCTTAAGTAGTGGACTTCAGAAAAATTCCCGTAACACTGCACAACCAAACCAATAAGAAGAAAAAACATCCCTTTAGCTATAGATTCCTTTTTATACTACTGGAACCCAGTTTACTTAAGCAACACTTTGTTTTCATACAACTTAGTGGTATTTCTCACCCACATACATATACCAGAAGCTGCACAGCCTCTCTATTTTAAGGGGTAGCTGAACTTTAAAGGTAATTAAGCTTAGTCTGTTCTGAAGGATGTTAGAAGCTTTCTGAACTTGCACAGCCTCTTCTTGCAAGCTAATTGTATGGTATGCTTTTCAGATAGGTGTTGTCTTCAAATACAAATATCTGTGAAGTTTTGGGAAAGCCAGTCAAACCATGCACATACCAAACTGTGCTCTTATTGCTACATCAAGTGTTCCTTTTTTTAAGTCAAAAAAGCATGTTTTAATTTCATTTTATTGTAGCAGCTTGCTGTAAGAATGTAGTTTGCTTAATTTTATTATTATACTTGAATTTTTAATCATGGTTTTAACTATATAACTAAACAGACCATTTCATTAGGTTCAAAAGAAACCATTCCTTTCAGAGGGCAAGGGATTCCCATGTTCATAAGTGATTTTTTTTTTCCCCCCTTAGAAATAGTGCTTTTTTTTTCCAATTTAAATAGTTCAGTATTATGGAAACAATTAATGGTTTCAAGAGGGCTTATGTTAAAATTTGCACAGATAATGGAGCACCTTTTTATGATGGAAAAGAAAATGGGGAAGTTAACTTCAGAATTCTAACTGATGACTTATGGAAACTTGTAGAGCAGCTGGGCAAAATTGAGTCTTGTGCCTTTTCAGTTTGCAGAATACCTGTTTTGCCAGTATGACAATGATTCCTGAGAGAGTAAATTTCCTGCAGTGCTTCAATCAGAAAAGCAACTTTTTGCGCTAATTCTGTTGGGTTTTAGTGTGTGCAATCATTTAAAACCATCTAAGTGAAAAACAAAATGAAATGTTTTAAGGAGATAATAGAGAATTTAGTCACATAAGGAACTTTATTGGACTATTTAAATGAAATATGTTTTTATTCCCCCTCAGTTGCTGGTTAGCAACAAGATTTCTTTGAGATTTCATACTCCTTGTTCCTGCATTGTACTCACAACTTGCATTTAAACATCTTTCAGTTTCCTCAACACTATTTAAAGTTGTGGTCCGAGTTTATTTCCAGGGTTGATATGTGATTCTGAAGCACATTTTCTAGAAGAGAGCAAAAAACATGTGTCATGTAACCGATTTTAAAATAAATATTTTCTTATCTTTTTGCTGCACAATTAGGAGTGTTAAAGTAAACTTCATTGACTCTATGAAAATAATTTCACCTCTTGACAGTTAGCAGTAACTATGTCACCACATAACACTACCAGAGTAAAATTTCTTAATTTTGGTGAAGGAGTTAAGAGACCTTGTTAACTAAAGTTCATATTGATTTGATCTCTTCAATTTGTAAAAGCTCCTTTAAAAACAATAAAGCCCCCTAGAATTTCCCCCAAAGCAAAAGCTTCCTAATAGAATGCAATAAGATGTCCAGGAAATGAACAGTGGTTTTAGGGCAACACACACTGGATTGATACTGGGCTGCCTTACACTGCACCGTGGGGTTTACTGTGTGCCATCCCACACCACCCATGCACCCCATCTGATATTAGAGTTCTTCTCAGACTTTGAGATTAGTGACTATACAAGATGAAGAAACTTGCATATTGTTCTGTATTGGTGTCTGGCATTTAAAGTCTCGTTTTCCCATTGCTGTGATTGGTTGGGAAATGTGTAAAAACCAGTACATTGGTTTCCATGTCGTCTACTTCTTTCAGGCAGTTCATGCAGTGTGGTTTTTTTTTTTTTTAATTATTATTTGGTGGATTAGATGTTGTGGAACAAAAGGAGCTTTTTGAAACAGGAAATACTACCTTGGGTTAGCTATATGTACAGTCATCCAATGAGACATGTTCCAGAGTGCATAGGGTACCAATAGATTATGGAGTGGGGGACTATCCTTTTTTGCTGTTCTGAGCTACTATTGTCAACTGCTGTTGTACATATACTGTTATGTGTAAGGGGGTAAATATATTTATTATGTTTGTAAAATTCATTCTGTACAATTGCAGATCAAGGTTGCTCCTCTGTGATATACAGGATATTATGTTTCAAAGGCCATGCTTGGAATACGATTAGAGAACTTAGTATTTTGATGTACTAAGACCTATTTTAAGTTTAATATTTTGCCTTTGCAAAAACTTTAATTAAAGATGTTATTTAAAAATGTCTGCCACTTCATTTGCTATCTTACATGTGCATTTGTTTCATATTATGAGGCTTATTACTAATCCATAATAATGTTCTGAATTGATTTTCATCACATGCAGGTAATATCACTGTCGCTTACTTGTTCAGTTTGCTGTGTAGACTTTCCATCACGATGTTATAGAAAATTCACAGTTTAATTGTGAGGCCAGACTTGCATACCCTGTGGTAACCTGAGGCTTAGGTGTTGAGCTGAGATTGGTTGAACAGATTTGTTTTAAGGCCAGTGGTCTCCTGAGGTTTGCTGTGGGTTGAGGGAGCGGATCCTGCCCTCTGCTCAGCCCTGCTGAGGCCACATCTGCAGTGCCAGCTCCAAAAATGGAAGGAGCTGCTGGAGAGGGTCCAGCAGGGGCCACAAAGATGGCCAAGGGATTGGAGTGTCTCTCTTTGGAGAGACTGAGGGGATCTCATTGCTGCATGTAAATATCTCAAACATGGCTGTCAAGAGGATGGTGCCAGGCTCTTTTCAGTGACGCCCAGCAACAGGACAAGGAGCAGTGGCCAAACACAAGACATTCCAGCTCAGCATGAGGAAGAAGTTCTTTACAATGAGTGTGGCAGAGCACAGGCACAGGCTGCCCGGGGAGGTTGTGGAGTCTCTCTGTCTGGAGACATTAAAAATCCACCTGGGTGAGTTCCTGTGACACCTGCTCCAGGTGCCACTGCCTGGCACAGGGGTTGGGCTGGATGCTTTCCAGAGCTCCCCTCCAACCCTGTTGATTCTGTGATTCTGTCTGACATCTTGATATTAAGCCTGTATGTGGAAATGCAAGAAAATGCTGAGCAGTGAAGTGCAGAATTCTTGGATGATAACTGGCCAGTCCATAAGGTTTTGTTTCCATCAGTTAATCTAATGACAGAATTGCTTTTGGGCCTAAGCCACTGCTACCTTTTTAGTTCCTACCTATGCAATTCATTTTTAAATCTAAATTTTGAACTTAAAACTCTAAAATAATTAGAAAGAAAGTAAGTGTAGGCTGTACTGCCTGTATGGAGGTGTTGTATTTTGGAATGTGGTGATTTTGATGTCATTATTTTTCTACAGTGGTGTTGACATACAGCAAATCAAGACTCGTGACGAGTGGTGTTTTGTTTTTTTCCCTAGTATTCAGGGATGGATCCCCTCCTCTGCCCCCCAATACTCCTCTTTGCTCTCCAGCTCTCAACACTTAAATTTTAAAAAATACAATACTGCTTTTTCCATAAAATTTGCCTTACTTGAAAGGGAGTTGGAGTCGATTCTGGGTAAATAAGTATTTATTTAAAAATCCAGTGTTTTTCCAGAAGTGATAACAACTGTTGTGATCACTTTCACACCACATAAGAAACAAGCAGGTGAGAAAAATGACCTGTTGTTTTGGCCAAAAGGTTTTCAAAAGGACCCTGACAAAAGAGGAAGCAAAGCTGAATGCTGACAAATTACTAGCAGATATAAATTAAAACACAAAAAAAAGCTAGAATTCATTCCTGTAAGAAAAGATGAGAGTATTACAATTGAATGCTAATTGTCCTCTCCTAGCTGTGGCTGAGCAAGGTATTTCAAGGATTTCATTTTTTGCAAAACCAAATATATTTAAAAACACATCATTTTCTTACCTGATAAAAATCAGGTATGGATGATTTCATGTGGCTTAGCTATTGTCATATGAGAGTATAAGAATCTTGGGATATTAGCATAGTTTTCAGTATATCCCCATTTATTTTCAATGATACATTATTCCTTACAACTTGTCTTAAACTGCATCATCTTTTGAGTGTGTATTATTTTTTCTGATGCAGACTTCTGTTTGTAAAATACTCTTTGGTTAAAGCCTTGCCCCTTGTTGTCAGAGCAGATTTCAGCACTCTTTACCACTAATGGGATTATGCCAAAATCTAATCCTTTCAGAGGTAAAGACATCTGTAGTACACTCAGATGAACTGCAGTTGAACCACGTTTGACCTTTGGTGTGGATATATAATATTCAGAGAATTTGGTTTAGGACGTTTTTTTTTCGTTAGAGTGAAGATTTTCCTGGTTATTTTTGTGTGAAGTGCCTATGTAATTACACCTTTTTACATAAATGTGTATGGCCTTATGTGATCTGAAAGAGGGTTATCTGAAATAGATAATGTGGAGAGAGAATAAAGAAAATAATGAGTGCTTTACGTGGCAAGTAATGCTGAATTGCCCATTTACTTCCATAGGTCAAAAACTGCTCTCTGAAGATGGATATTCATGAACTGCTATTTTAATATGCTTTTTAATGTTAACTATTTTAAAAAAACATGTAGTTTTTGTTTTCCTTTTTAGTTCAGTTTGGTAAATAAAAAAAATACTTGAAAACACAGTGTTTAATTTGGATAAGTATATTTCAGTAGCAAATCCAAAACAAGGAATTACCATTAAATTGTAAAGGTAATAAATAATCTCATATCAGCAAAATATGTTAGATGTGGATGTGTGATTCTGTCAAGGTAGAAATGTTTTTCCTTTGTCAGAGGACCCAAATGAATAAGAACAGTATTGTGGAAAAATCCCTCTTAAAGTCTGGAACATAAGACAGTTGGAATCCCAAGAGAGTCTGGATGCTGTTTTACAAGTACTGGAGCTGCTGGATTTAATGTCAAGGTAAGAAACATCCCTTCCTTGCATGTGATGGCAAAACCCTTTTTGACCATCAAAATAAGGAAGGCTATCCTTTCTTGACTCTTGACTGCCTGAATTTTTTCCATTTCTCCTAGGAATCCTGCTGTGAGCCCTCTGCAGATGGGGCTCCTCATGTGTCCTGCTGTAGCAGCATCTGAGTGTTTCATACTCACATTTCCCCTCAGAGGAACAACTGGCTGGCTCTAGGTGGGCTGGCTGCTTTCAGCAGGTAATGTATTCTGGGAAACAGTGTTGAGGGAGGTACAGCATTTCTAAAAAAGGATTTATTGCAGAATTCTTGCTGGGAATACTGCTTGGAGGTTTTGTTTTTGGGACAGATTGTCTTTTGTTTCAGAAAATTCAAATCGTTGCAGGAGGGAAGCCCTTTCCTCCTGAGCTCACCTTGTTCATGGTTTTAATGAAGAAAAAGCATTAGTGCTGGGAATTATACTTCTGACATCTTGGTTCTTGTGGGCTGAATCTGTCTGTCTATTTTTAAGAATTAAGTTCAGTCTTAAAACATTAAAGCAGCATCTAGTGAAATTCCTTGTATGTTTAAAGAATTGAGATAAGTGTGATGGTGGTACTGGTGTTAAAAATCAGGTAGCTAAAGGTGAAGCATATTCGTATCACAGACATTTTTGCATGTATCACTTGAGTTGGTTTTGGGAGGGGGCAGAGACAAAGTAGAGCAGTTCTTAAATTTACCAGATCAAATTGCTGTTGATCTTTGTTCAGAGTATCTTTTAGCTTTCATTTTCTGCCCTAAATTCTTCTCGTGGGAAAATGGGAAACATAAAAGTAATTGTTAAAATCGAGTGTGGGGTTTTGCAGTAGCAGAGGAGGGAGATGTAAAGAGAAACTGGAAAGAGGAAACTGTACATAGGAAAAGATAAAATCATGCAGTCAGCCCTTAAAAAAACAAAAATCAAGGAGAGATTGCAAGCATACTTTGATATCAAAGGAGAAGTGTATGTGTGAATTGAAAAACTCCTTTTTTTTTCCCTTCTGGACTTCTCACGGGGAAAGTGCATGTGCCAGCGTGTCAGATGCTCTCCTAACTGCTTTTTAATGAGAATATTGTTCTTGCTGAGTTACATTGATCAATGCAGGGTTTAGTTGGAAATCTCTAGCTGGCTACAAAAGAATTCATTTGTTGTTTCCACAGCTCCCTCTAGGCAGCAGCAGTAATCCACATATAACTTAGGGAATTCTTACTCCAGTCAGACTGAAACCAGCACAAATACAGCTTTGGTGCTGCTTGGCATTTTAGTGCTATCCTGCATATGTCAGCAGCAAGCCATGGACAGGACAGACATTCAGGTAACATCTCAGACCCTGCAGCGAGAAGGTTTTTGTTAAAACTTGTGTTACCGCTCAGGTTTAATTTGTTGCAGCTTTGCCTTCGTAAAATACATGAGTACTGTAGTTTTTCTTCACTTTTCAAAGAAAAGCCACTGTTATTTCAGATGAAGCTGTAAGACAGCTAGCATGGGCTTGGCAGTCCAGCCAGTTACGAGTCTCAGTGTTTGAAGCAGACACTGTTCCTGGCAGCAAAGTAGGTCTTCTAAACTATATTTGTGAGTAACAATCCAATAGTTTCAGTCACTTTCTAATGACTGTTTAGTGAGCTCTTCAATACAGGTTGTTAGTGAAGTTTATGTTTACAACATATTTCTTTCCTTAGAAGAAAAATAACCCAAAAGATACTCCTCATCACAGCTGCATATTGAACAGTTGAGAACCAAAATGAGTGTTTTCCTTCTTCTTGAAGTCAAAGCTTCATGAGCTTCACTGGAACTGCACAGGTGTGCAGCAGTAAGGATATGACTTGAGATGGCCACAAGTACAAGCCCTGGCATTGCATGTAATCAGGACAGCACAGAGAAGTCCCAAAAAGGTGGGGTAAGATTCAGGTTGCTTCTGTTGATCCCACAGCAGTTAAACTCTGGAAAGGACTAAGTTCAGAGTGGCCCCAGTGAGGTCCAAGTCTGGTGCTAGAGTTCATGAGACTATAACACATTTTTGAGTAGTTACCCAATATATTCAGGGTTGGAAAGTAAGGACAGGCAGTTACAAAACTACACAGGATTGGTATCCTGTCTGAGAACTTAGAAAATTGGGATACTGTGGAAATTCATACCAATGTGTGTACCTGAGGGCATGGGGGGGTGGGGGGGGGCAGGGGTGGAATGGGAACAGGAAGTTAGAGCTGATGGTTCTGATGAAATACTCTGTGTATTGACCTCATTTGTTCACTTTCACATCATGATTTCCAGTCAGATGGAAGTGACCAAACAGATGAAAAGGATTGCAGCTCTATGGAGATGTGTTACTGAGCAGTGTGAGTTCTGGGCTGACAGTGCTGTCAGAATGTCCCGGTGTGCGTCACTGAGACCTCTTAACCATCTTCTGTTCCAGGGCATGACGAGGGCCCTTCAACATCCTGTGCTTCAGTCCACAAAGAACACGTGTAAGTGCAGTGTAATTCATGTTTTCAGGGTCCCTGCAAAGGAGGAGGGGAGTGCCTAAGGGAAAGGCATAATATCCAACTGATTTTGTGCCTCACTGTCCAATTTTAACAGCAGCCCAGAAACCATTTGATTACCGAGTGCAGGTGCCTGGCATCTTTTAGAAAAACATTACAGATTATGCTGCTCTTACTCATCAGCCTGCTTAAACAGCCTGGGAGGGAGGGTTTGGTTCATATTAACACATAAACATAGGGCTTCTAGTCAAATCAAGCTTCCCTTTCTAAGGAGATTTTTTGGTACAGATTTTCCTGTACTGCGAACATTAATACTTTCTATAGCTGAGCTGTTGCAGATGATGTCATCTAGGACCAATACCTACTCTGTAAAAAATCCACATCTCTCTCTCTTGGAGAGAGAGGAGGCTACCAAAGGTCACCTAAAGCCATTAAATTGCTCAGAGAAAGTTCCAGGTGTTCATAACTAAGGCCCCATCTCAACTTCACAGCTTTTTTTTCTTTTGGATTATCTTGGATGTAATGTATGATGGTTGTGGAACCCCTGAGCTCAGCAGTACTACTGCTGTTCCTTTCTATCCCTACTGCATTGTCTGAGATGGCCTTTTAGGACATCCCTCTCACACCTAGTGATGGAGTTAAAACCCCCAAACCTGCATCAGACAGTTTGTCATGGGATAGGTCAGCCAAGGAGAACAATGAAGTTGAATGCTAAAGAAATAGCATTAACTTATTTTATAGGAAAAAAATTTTGAAATTTCCCGAAAAAAACTTGTTGAGCCTCTTCCAATTTCAAAAAAACCATTTTATTCTCATGCTTTGCATGATTTCTGAAGTATTCTAGAGAACATACATATAAATGCCAGAAATAATACAGCTTGCTGAGACAGATTTAAAATGGCAAGTATGACATAAAGGTGAGCACAAACCCAAAAATGGCTCGAGGAATTGATCAGAGCAGGAATGGAAGAGAATATCTATAGGATACAAACATTTACAAGAAAAGATCTGGCAAATAAATTACTTAAATTCTATTTGCCTGACCTTTTCAAGAGCTTCTAAAATAGTTTTTTTTTATCAAGTTAAACACAAGGAGGACTATGCAAGACAAACTGCAAATATCAAACTTGGTTGATAAAGGCAGTATCTCAGAATTCTTTTAACAGGCATAATGTATATGCAATGATGAGAGACAGAAAAGTTCAATAATGTGTAAATAAATCTGTCATCCATTAGTAACAGCAAACAGCTGCACTAATTTACAAGCAACCTGCACCAGTCCAACATACCACATCTTTCCAAAGTCCTACTGGATTCTGTGAAAGAAATATTCTGATTTAAGATCCACATTACTTTTGAAAGCACTTCTAACATAAATTTTGATTTAGTCCTTCCTCTCTTTCTGAAAAAGGATATGATTTAAGCTTGAATTTTCTTTTCCACTGATACATTAGTGTCTGTGAAGTCTGTAGGATAAATGACCTTTAGAACTTGATTGTCTTTGCTGCTTCTGAGATACTAAATAAAGCATTACAAAGCTTTCAAGAGTAAGAAACTGATCTGCACACTTAAGCTGTCTTTGTTTCTGATGTAACACTGAGCGACTCCAGATTAAAGAAGAGGAGGTCATAAATTATTATTTGCATGGGTTTCAGCAGTTTTGCTTTCTGAGTTTGCTGAGAATCAACCTAAAATGGAAACGTGCCTCTCCCCCAAAATAAGCAGCTAAATTATTTTATAATGCATTATTGTAGATTTTTTTAATGGCATTACAATGACAGATTATTTATTTTCTGTAAGACCATCTCATGAATCTAGGCCCTTTCTTCTGCTCACTGAAGTGGCCTTCATTTATAATGAGAAATAGAGAATCAAATTGAGTTTCAAATATTTGGAAAATACAGAATAAAACAGAGTATGAAGATGGCATTTGCAATCACTCAGTTTCCTGCTGTAGTAGTCACCACTTCAAAGGGCTCTACCTTTATGCTTTTTTGGATACTGCTAGCCCACATTGTACAAGTTCTGACTATTGTCTGATCAATTTAATTACAGTTCCTCAGAGACTATAATTCCATGGAAAACCAGCATAGATATCACAAAATTAATTTTAAAATACCTACCTGAAGGCAAATATTCACCCAATCTTTTCCATTCTTACGGCAAGGCTTTCAAATAGAGGAGTGAAATGATCCACCGTGACCTTGGTAGCAGTTGTGCAGAGGCAGCCCGTGGAGCTGCTGGGAGCAGGTGATGCTGCCAGCAAAGCCAGGCACTCAGGCCACTCCAGTGTTAACTGCAGCTGGTGCAGAGCATCTCCTACCCCGAGTCCTGGTATCTGCAGGAGGTGTAGAGAGCCAGGCCTCTGTTCATTTGTTTGTGGTGTGTGAATGAGCTGAGCACAGCCAAGCCTGACCTTGTTCTGGCTCCATCTAGCAGCTGGTGAGGCAGCAGGATGTTTTAATGCTTTAGACTGGGGGTTGTTCCTTGTGTCTGAGCATGGATTTCCTTAAGCACACTGTGCTGAGCATATGTTTCTGCTACAGCCAGAAAATAACTGTGATTCTTGTGGCTGTGCTGTAGAAATGACAAAGCCAGGTAACAGATCTCACTGCAAGACAGATGTTCTTAAAACACGAGCTAGAAGTCAGCCTTCAATCCAGTAAACTGTAGGCATGGAATAACCTAAAGGTGTGATCCACTCCCTTGGTCTAAGTCGAGGTTTGAGGCAGTTCAACATAGAAAGTGCTAAAAGGGAACTTCTAACCTGTAAGAGAGAGGTGAGCAGGGACAGCAGGAGTGTAAGAAAGCAGGAATTATGGGGTGTTCAGAGCAATAAACATGCTCAGATAAAACAGCACTGAAATACGGTAACAACTGGATCAGTCATCCAAAAAAGCCCAAACAACCATCATTAACTTGGCTGGGTAGCCTGGTCCTCATAACAAATTTAAATAAACCAGCTCCTAAATAGGTTTATCAAAAAGTGATAGTAAGGGACACAAATGCCCTAATGTTTCTTACCTTTTATCTTACAAGCAGCTGCAGAATCAGTCATAATTTGCTTTTTACCACTATAAAGGCAGTATGAAGAAGAAGCTTGTTTTCCCACCTCACCAAACTAAACCAAGAACGGTAAACAAAATACTACTTTTGTTTTAGCTCAGGATGACAGAATGAGAAGAAATCTGTTCCATTTTAGGCCTGGTGGAAATTTTAGGAATTTACTATTAAGAAAAAAAACCAACTTTTTGACATGTAGATGTTTGAGAGCTTCAACCTTTAATTTTCTTTTTAAATATAATTTTAATTATCAAACTTTGTCCATTTTTTTTTCAGGCATATAAGTACCTCAAATTTGTATTGTTTGTCTCCTGCTTCTTACATTTTTTTTTTTGAAAGTGAGGGTATATNATATTTCTTTTTTTTTTTTTTTTTCAATTTAATTTGGTATAGCATTCACATCTACTTCTAGAATGATCATCAGGACTGTATGTTTTGCCGGGATAAGAGGTTCGAATAAGTGGTTTGTCTAAAAGAAGACCATTCCAGAGGTACTTTCCACTATTGCAAAGCATAATCTAGGGGAAAAGAAGGTGGAGAATATTATCTTCTCACTTGATTCACTGTATGCACGATCACCTCTTTACCAGGTTTTGGCTGCAGTACTTTGAGATGTTACAGCTCTGTTTGCTTGCATTCTTCCACGAGAATTTGGCTCTGCACTGTCACAGGAGGAAGGTAATCATTGACTGGCTCTTGAATGCTCGTAAGGATCTGACCTATCCCTCGGCTGATTCTCTGCCCGTAAGACCCACTGCTGTTTTTGGCTGAGACTGTCTGACCTCTGTAGACTTGAGCCTGATGCTCACATAGACCGAACTTGCTGAGCAGGATGAACACATCCCTGCGGAAAGCTTTGGTGAAAATAGCGTAAAGAAAGGGGTTGGCGCAAGAATTGAGCGGGTAGAAAAGCACCAGCAAAATCTTGGAATTGGAGACGGTTATCAGCGGCTTGTTCATAATGGCAGATAAAGCGTGGAAAGAGATGGGAGCCATGCACAGGAAGTCTGTGAAAATCAACACAGCCATCCTCTTGGCGATTTTGGTGTCCTTGTCCCCCGACTTGTACTGGGGGTTTCGCACGGTCACGTAGATTTTGATGTAGCAGGCGCAGATGACGACGAAAGCGATAATGTTACACATTAGTACAAAGACGATGTAGGCTTCGGCCGCTGGTGTTTCGGTGTCCATGGGCAGGCAGATGCTGACCTTGCTGTAGCTGCTGACCCCGAGCAGCGGCAGAAGGGCGAGCAGGATGCAGGAGAGCCAGCCCCCCAGCATGATGAGCGCGGCGTGCCGCAGGCGGATCCTGCGCTCGGGCCGCATGGCGAAGGTGATGGCGTACCAGCGCTCCAGGGTGATCGCCGTCAGCGTGTACACCGACAGCTCGCTGGCAAACACCGTGAAAAAGCCCGCGGTGCTGCAGCCGGGCCCCGTCTGCCACTCGATGGCGTGGTTGTAGTACTCTGACCTGGTGTACAGGTCCACCGAAGCGATCAGGAGGAGGTAGAGCCCCATGCAAAAGTCGGCGAAGGCCAAGTTGCACATCAAAAAGCGAGGTACGGTCAGTTTATAATGGCTGGTGAGAAGGATGAAAAGGACAAAAATGTTGCCTAGGATGGCCAGCAGGTTCACAAACCACACTACAATCCTCAGAAATTCATATCCCATTATATCCTCACAGGGATTAAACTCATCAGGCTCTGGTGTGCATATTACATCTTCACTGCCTCCGCAGACGGGATAGTCATAATGACTGTCAAAAGTCTGGGTGTCTTCCGTTTGAGGGTTCTTGAGCTCTTTGCCAAAGCCGAGATTTCCTTCTCCACGCTCTTCCAAAAAAATGTAATAATGGGGATTTTCATGAACGCTTGTGAGCTTGGTGTTTGTGTCATACACAGCATTGGTGTGGTCTGTGTATTCTTCTGCATAATCTTTGTAAAATGGATCTCTCGGAGTCTGGACTGATCTCTTCTGAAAGCTGTGGCTGCTCTGGTTACACATCAGGTACTCCAGGATCCTGAAAAGAGCAGAGGGGGAAATCACTGCTGGCATTTACAGTCTGACTGGTGCACAGCATGTGAACAAGGGGAATGCTTCAAAAGCAAATCATCCTGAGTGAAATTGTAGTTATAAAAATGTGACTGGGTATATTTTTGTTAACAGACCATATAATGTATGATAACATTTCTGGGCGCTTTTTTTTAACTGTATTTTTAATCTTATTCCCAGTAGTAATTTTACTTGTTAGGCATCTGTAATCCATCTTCTTTTTTGAGATCTATATTCTTCATAGATAAGAATACATTTATCTACAGTTTATAACTTCTTGGTTAATACCTACAATATCACTTTCTTTTTCACTGTTGCTCACTATTTAGTTTCTCACAGAACTTCCATCAGTCTTTCTGTTCAGTAGCTTTACAGCTAACTAGCAATGCAACAGTTTAGAATCCTGTACCTCATGGTGTGATGCAGCTTTATTTACAGTCAGGAAATTTTCAGTAGTCAACAGCTTTTCAGTTAGAAAACATGAGACTTGAGGCTATAACCTCTCCAACACTTTTTTTCCAGGCCTTGCAGTAGCACATTACCCTTTTCTTTTTTCTTTCCCTTTTATTCTGGGCCCAACAAGAGGGGGAACTGCTGCAAAAGGTCCTACAAAAAATTCTTCTGCCAGTTTTCATTTGTAATTTGTTTCAAAGAACATTGTCTATACCTAGAAAACATGGTTACAAAAGTGCTAATAGATGTATTTTTATATTACTGATTAAACATTGTCTTTACTGATCTATTTAAAAAATAAATGTCTGTCAGTGAAACTCACCCACTTTTCTTTTTCCAGCTCTTGAAAGCACAGCAGTGACTTGGATATGATAGGTCAGCTCGCATTAGCTGAAGAAATACCTTTACAGCTGGTAATTTCTTTAAAGTCCATGTATTTTTGGCCATCAGTTCTTTTAGGCTTTCCAATCCTTTGGCTGGAAGGTTGGCAACAGCTGTTCTTGAAACATCCCTAAGAAAGAAAAAGATGACTAGATCAGATTTTTTTTTTTCTGAAGAACTGCAACAATCTGAAGTTTCACAGAATTCTACAATAAAAATCAAATCCTGAGGAGGTGGGGATTTCATATCGAAAAAGCTTTCAGGGACCATGACTCCACCACTGCCCTGGGCAGCCTGTTCCAATGCTTTACAAGCCTTTCTGTGAAAAATGTTCCCCTAGTATCCAATCTAAACCTCCCCTGGCACAACTTGAGGTGATTTCCTCTTGTCCTGTTGCTTCTTACCAAGCCGTGATCAGCCAAGTATGGTCAGTCCCAATCAGTCAAGGATGATCAGTTCTGATTTTGGTCTGCTGAGAAAAATGGGAACTGACTGCAGTTATGTCTGTCTCATTAACATCTAATTATATTGATAAGCTGATGTTTAAACACAGCAGTGCACAGAAGAGTGTCTTGCTGGCACTATAAGATATAGCTTAAAGAAGAAGCTTAACTTAAAGAAACACAAGAGGATGGTCAAGAGATCTGATGGACTTGTCAAAAAGATCTGTCTCAAACTGAAGTGACTATAAAAGAGGCTAGGCAGGAAATTGATAAAATGAATGATAGCAAGTCACAAGGATGGTTTTTACCAGAAAATTTCAAAAGCAGCTGAAAGAGGAAGTAGTTGAAATGGTAAAAGAGTCCTGGAACCTTCAGCTTTGCTCTCCTGCTGAAAGGCAGCAAAACGAGCCACCACCAAATATGATACACCTGGAGAAAGTCAACAGGTAAGGGGCTTTTGTAAAAATAAGTCCTGCCATGCAAACTTCTCTGAGTGTTGTGCCTATGATCTGCTCAAAGTCTCCTGGCACTTCTACAAGGCGTTTCACAAAAGCCCAGAAGGCTGAGACAGAAACTGGGCAGACACACTCCTGTGGAAGGTGCTCAGGATTCTGGGAAGGGTTAGCAACATTCACAGCTAGCCTAGAGCCAGACCAGACTTCAGCTTTTAAGTAGCCATGGTCTAGAGCCCACTCAGGTACTGGGAGTGGTTGCGTAGAGTTCTACACTGTGAGGCAGAACAGCAACCCAAGTGCTCTCAACCAATCTCATAATTTGGCTTGGTAGCGCCTTTGTTTCGTCCTCACTTATTTTCTTTTAAATCTCAAGTGACGTCTCTAGGCTGTTGCCTATCTCAGCTGAAATTTACACATTAAGGTGAATGTTGAAGAGACATTAGAGAGGTTCAGATAAAATGTGGGAATACCTTATGAATTCAGAGATGTTGTTTTCTGAACCATTATAGAAGTATTAAACATACTCAGCTGCTCCGATTTGTTTTCTTTTTTTCTGGGTCATTATATTTCGGTCTAATTCTTTGTTGGTTTATGAAGTCAGTATTTCAGAACTAGATCTGACTGATATTAGCTATTGTCAATAATCCTTTTCATTGCTGGAAGCATGCAATTGTAGTATGAAATCCATTAATAGCAAAAATTTACAAGACGGGTAATTAAGAAAATGAGATGGAATGCATCATAGTACAATTGAGAATTTTTACTTAATCATCTACAAATGAGTACGGGAATAGATAAAACATAAATTATATAACAGATAGACTACAGATATTATTTTAAATCTACTGAATGATTTTTTTTTAAACCTAAAAATTAGCATTTCTTGATTAGCAAAATACAGAGTGCTCCTCTTGCTCAAAGACTTGCTTTGTCCCATGGGAGCAACCATTCCTAGATTGGGGAATGATGCTTTAAAGAGCAATTCTGCATTCTACAGATAATTAACTACTCACATGTATCTGGTGTGACTGTAACATTGTGAGTTTGGCCTGTGTGCTTTCTAAAAGCTGATTGAATAATGAGTCTGATTGTATTTTTGTTGTACTCTGTTGAACTTTTGCTCTAGGCAGCAGCTCTTGTTGCATTTAGTAAATCAGGTCCACCGAGCTGCTGAATCCTTGCCAAGGTTTCATTTTGAGGTGAAGAGCAGTGTGCTGTCATCATGCTCTTAAAATAGTTTTCTAGAGGGAGTAAGCTGTGTAAACATCCACAGACATCTGAGTATACAACAGTGACAAATGAGCCAGAGTTGCTGACATCTGTTTTCCTCTATTCAGTGATCACAATCCCTGCTTCCTCTGCTGTTGTAAACTGCAAATTTGAAAAAAAAAATAATAAATTACCTAGCTTCTCAATACTTACTTAAGTATGTTTAATTATGTGGTCTGAGAGCATGGCCAAACTCACACAACATACACATATAGTCAGGCACAATTCTTTGTAGTTAAATCTTTCTCACTGGGTTTCTTTAAAGCCAGAATGGAACACTACCCCACTAGGGTGGATCCATGGTTTGTATTTCAGCCTTTAAGTTGCTGTTGCTGCTGAAATCCTGATCAGAAAAAAGCACGATCTGTGGGGCACATGATCCAGCTACCGCAAATTCTTATATGTGGGAGTTTCAGAAACTCTTTTGTTCCTGTTAAAATAATTCTAGTTCCTGAAGGTCAGCTAAGAGATCTCCCCAGGTGGAAGGATTCGATTTTAAGTTGTTGCTCATTTTTTGGCAAACCTTTTCTACATCACACGTGCAGAATAATTCCTAGTTATCTGTGGGTAACACAAGCCCCTAAGCTGGTATTAAAATTACATTAAAATAAAATTAAAAGCTGATAACTTGAATTGTTAATTTTGTACTGGTTTTGGTTGGCATAGAGTTAAATTCATTCACAGTATGGGGCTATGTTTTTGATTTGGGGGTGAAAATAGTGTTGATAATACATTAATGTTTAACTGTCTCTGGGCAGTAGTTACATTCAGCCAAGGCATTTTTTGTTTTTCACACCATCTGACCAGCGAGGAGGTTAAAGGTGCACAAGAATTTGGGATAGGATAGCCAGATTAGCTGACCCCAGCTGACCACGAGATATTCTAGACCTTATCAAACCATGCTCAGCAGTAAAGACTGGGTGGATGTTTGCTAGGACTGCCACTGCCAGGGGACTGGCTGGGAATCAATGGGCTGGTGGTGAGCAATTGTTTTTGTTACATCACTTGTTGTTCTTGGGATTGGTTTGTTTTCTTCCCCCTCTGTTTTTTTTTGTTTTTTTTTTTTTTTGACATCCCTTTTTTAATTATTAAGTTGACATTATCTCAACCCATGATTTTTCTCATTTTACCTTTCCAATACTTTCCCTCATGCCACTGGGTGCAGGGGCAGCTGGAACTGAGGTGCAGGTCAGTGTCAAACTGTGACACCATCCTAGGAGCTTTATCTTAGGACTTGTTTATCAAAGTATCATGATGTGAAATTACTCTGGCTTTTTAGATCCTCAGCTGAGTTACTGTGCTTACATGCCATTTCTGGCCTTCTGCCTTTGAGAAGCAATGCCTCTCTCTGTAATGACACTGTAGTAAGTACCACATCTCTCTTTAGGTGTAAGTACTGCTAGGACTTTTATTAGCCATGAAGGTATAGAATTCTGTTTAAACTGCAGATGTCTGTTTAAACTATAAATGTCCTGAGATCAAGGATGAATGGTAGCTGGGATAGCACAATAGTTATGGAAGACTAGAAAAAAAATCAAGTCATTTGAGATATCTAACTTGAAACAGGGTCAAAAGGAGCATCTTTAGCCCCTAAACCAAGAGGTTTTGTGTAGCTGACACCTCTCCAAGCTAGCCTGTATTTGGGAGGCTTACCTGGCTCTTACAGCATACAATTAACCACCCACAGCCTTTTGCTGCATATCATTACTTGTTCACCTGTCCAGCAGAACAGCAACACTGACACTTTAAATACACTCAATAATCAAGAGTCAAAAAATCTGTGCTTCTGCAAGGTCTCACCTGCTGGAGCCAGACTGTATTTTCTGGAGTTGAAAAGAATCTGGAAGAAAAATAATGACTTCTGCATGTTTTGTTATTGCAGGTAGCTGCTGGGATTCTTTCCAATAAAATTAGAGTTATTCTGCTATCTATAAGCTGTTTTCCTGAAGGGCAGAAGGTAAAACTCATTCTTATATGGAATGAGCACTGCTGGCATCATCTCGTTTTGCAGTGGAGGAAGAAATTCCCCTTTCAGTATTTCAGTTCTCCTTGTGATCAGTCATAGGCACAGCATTACATGCTAGACAGTTTGAGTCAAGGAATGTGATTCTTCTGGAAGTTCTTAACTTCTTTAAAGTTTTATTTTAAATCTGTATTATGGTTCCTAATTTTAGTGAGAAGTTCTTTGGAGGATTATAAAATCAGACTGGAAGCCAAATAACATTAGAAGAGTAGAGAGCATCAGAGGTAACTATTTTTCTGCCTAAAATTATTTTTTCCTCTCTTTCTTTCCTTTACGTGTGTGGTACAAGAGTCGTTCTTTTGTATTATAATTGTACAGCCATAAGACAGGTTGTAGTACAGAATCTTCTATAAGAATAATTGCTAGGAACAGTAGATGAAATGTAGGATGCAAGCATTTCATAAATCAGTTCCCTAAAGCACAGGTTTTGTTGCTGGTATTATTTTTGTAAAGATGCCGTTCCTGTCCCTGCTGTGATGCTGATGGTTGTAAAGAAATTGTAAACTAAAATGCCATTATTTTTAAAGCTTACTCTACTTCATTTTCACCTACTTACAGTAGAGTTGGTCCACTGTGCACTCCCAGAAATGCATCATCATTGATAACTTTGAGGTATTTGTTCTTGTGCAGATAGCTGCAGAAACAAGCAAAATACAGTGATTTGGAAGTAGTTATCCATGGGTTACTGAAGATCTCGAGTTTGCTTGCCTGCACAGATGTACAAAAGCAATATGTATAAAGGCCATGCATTCCCAACCACACACCAAAGCATAATCAGTTACTTCATTTTCTGTGTACCCAAGAAACAAAAGACAGGTTTTCCATTTTGAAAAGCAGTTAAATTCACAGAATCACTGGGTTGGAAGAGACCTTCAATATCATCGAGTCCAACCCTTGCCCTAACTCCTCCACTAAACCATGGCATCGAATTCCTCAACAAATAGTTTATTTTGCTAATTTATTTACTATCTTTGTTCCAATTTTTTTTCTCTCATAGTCATACACATAAGGGCACATGCATACTGTATCTTGAAGTACTTATGTGTGAGGAGGAGGTGAAATAGTTTTCTTTTGTCAGAATGGGGTATGGGGAACTACATGATGGAACACATCATGAACAAATAGGAAAAGAATTTCCTCCATGTTGTGAGTTCAATAAAATTTTAAATGCTTTAAAATCTCCACAGTCAAGTGGAGGTTTCTATATACAGGCCAGAAGTTGAGACTGAAGTTTTGTTATAAGAACAGGAAGGAAAGAGTGGGATGTTTGGTACCCCATTATAAATATTTACAAGCTAGCTTATGATGGAGCTAGTAAGATAAAAAGTGCAGTAGTAAAGTGGTCACAACAGATGTCAGAGGGTGTCTTTGAAGTTCACAGAGTCACAGAACACTCTGAGTTGGAACCACAAGGATCATCAAAATCCAGCTTCTGGCCCTGCAAAGACCAGCCCCAAGAGTCACATCATGTGCCTGAGAGTGTTGTCGAAACCCTTCTGGAGCTCTGTCAGGCTGGTGCTGTGACCACTCCCCTGGGGAACCTGTTCTGGTGGCCAACCACCCTCTGGGTGAAGAACCTCTTTCTAATATCCAAGTTAAACCTGCCCTGACACAGCTCCAGGCCATTCCCTCAGGCCCTGTCACTGGTACCCCAGAGAAGAGATCAGTGCCTGCCCCTCCTCTGCCCCTCATGAGCAAACTGTAACTGCAATGAACTCTCCCCTCAGTCTCCTCCAGGCTGAACAAGTGACCTCAGCTGTTCCTCATACATCCCCTCAAGGCCCTTCATCATCCATCTCTCCTTTAGTTTAATACCTAACCTCTCTAATAGTTGAATATCTTTTTATATTGTGGCCAGAACTGCTCACAATGAGGCCAGAGCAGAGCAGAACAATCCCTTCCCTTGCCCAGCTGGCAAGCTGTGGTGTGGAAAAAATGAAGTAAAGATTCTAATCCTGTCCTGGTTGAAGTCATTGGCAATTCTTTCATAACATTCACTGGATATAAGCTTATATTGATCACCATAGTGAGAAACGAGAAGTAAATGCACTTCATCTGGGTTACACAACAGAAAGTCTTAGGGAGCCAAATAATGCTTCTGGCATGTTATTCATTGGACATTACTCACACCTTAAGCCTTGTTTCTTACAGAGGGAAATAGTTTACATCACCTTCTCAGCTGTTATTGTTTGAAATAAGCTTTCATTCTTTATAAATACATGGCATTCTAGCATCACCCGCTGTTTGTATTTCCTGAGAACTGATTTTCATATTTTGTAAATGGCACACTATTGTTGTGAACATTTCCTTTAGTATACAAATTTCCTTATGATTTTGTCTGCAAAATGAATACAGAAATTAAAACCAGAGCAACAGTTAAGAACTATTCCAAGATTTCAACATCTTGATTGTAGTGCTGAAGGACACAAAAACCTGTTTAACCTAATAAAACCTGTCTGCTTTAGTAGCTAAACACTCTTATACAACCAGTTAATTGCTTGTCCAATTTTGAAATATTTTCCCCTGATGTTTGAGTACTATAGTGACTAATAAACCTGAAATAGAATAGCTGATATGCCTGATAAAAATCTTCAAAGTTACAAACAGAAACAGCTAGAGACTTTGGGAAGTACAGAACCATGTGTTACTAAGGAGGGGCTGCAGTGTTAGCTGCCAGTTTTCACATCAATGAGTCAGGCCCATCAGAATGTACAATTTCCTGATGCTAATTGGTTTCAGTTGTTTAAGCCCTTTTATTTTGATAGGTACTGCTTTTAAATGGAAAGAATAAGGCTTTGGTAAATACTAATTTGACAAAGAAAGCTTATGCAGAGTCAGTTCTTTCTAAAAGCACCATTAATCCTGTTGTTACTGATAGCTAAATGATACAGAAGAGAAGACCACAACAGTGGTATCACTGTAAATAAACAAATCTTAGAAGTTTTAGAAATCACATAGTTGATGTGTAATATCCAGCCTCAGTGGGGACATCAGAATAATCATAATTTTGGAGAGTTGGTGGATGGCACTCAGATAGTCATGAATACCACAGTGCAAACTGCAGGAAATCAGCAGTAGTCAGTGTGGAATCTGGAGTAGGAGATGCTGATGCTTTTGTAGTGCTGTAGGTAAATGAAGGCTCTTTTTTTTTCATGTTTTTCAATCCAGTCAGAGCAGCAAACCACCCGTACTTGTGTCTGACAGTCTCTATGAACTCGGGGTAAGTGGGAAGAATATTGTGGTAAGACTCAACTGCACCAGAAAATACCATGACTGCAGGATGCTGAGCAGGACCTTCTGGGGGCACAAAACACTACCAGGACATTTCAAGTGCAATGTGAAACACATGCATGCAGCTGGACTACGAAATGAAAGTTAAAGAAAGGGAGAACAGGCAAAAAAAGATGCATTGGTAAGTGAGCAGTACTAAAGATTCATCATATGATTTTTCCACATAATTATTTATCTTAACTCTGAGCTGTGCCAGCATTATAAGTGAACCTTAAAAGTATATACTAAAGTAAATAAATTCTTTTGGAGTTTGTTTTTGTGATAAGATTTTGAGATCGCACACTTTCCACTTAAGTAATTTAGATCTGTAAAAGCTCATCACAAATATATTTTGCCATTCACCAAAAATATATTTTAGAAACTTTTCTTTCCTTACCAATTACCTTACAGAAATAAACACTGGTGGAGCAGCACTACTTTGAAGGAGTGATGCAGTTTATGGACTTTAATGATGGGTCGAGATGGGAGATTCAAGTGTCAGATGAGTACTTTTCAGTAAAAGTGTAATTGAGCCCTTCGTTCCTGGTTCCTTATTTCCCTGCACTTATAAAACTTAGAGACCAATACTGTGGTTTGCTGTTAAACACCAATCCTTCTTGGATGACAAGATCAACTAGGTAGTGCAATTATTCAGTAAGGTAATGGAAACCCTTTATCCATGGTTTTTCATCTGTATCTGCATAAATTTTTTGGCCCCCTTTAATTACATAGGCATTTTAATAGTGCAGGAGTGGTAGAAAGGCATAATGCACAGTAGAAGACAGCCTCTGAGATTCCCAAAACGACTTCTGATTTATGGATGGAACATGAAGTCTTTGTATTATTGTTTTTTATTGTTTTGCTTTGTTACTTATTTTTGTCCTTGAGATAGTCATTCAAAACACATTCAAATTTGCCTCACCCTTTCCCTATTAGTTTATTTTTGCTCCTATTTGTGTTAAATTCAAATGCTCTTGGATCAGACTCAGAGAAAACCAGGTACTTCCTTCACTATGTAGATAAACAGGAGTTCAAATTAGAAATGTCAGAATAGAGAAAATGAAATATTTGCCTCTTACATTAACTTAATGCTGCTGCTAGAAACAACAAACCTCCAAGCTTGCACTTAGCAAAATTATACTTTATCCCGTCATATGGTAACCAAGCTACATCAGAAAATTAGTTCAGAAATTTCAGTGTAGTTTATCAAACAGATAAAGGCTTTACCACTCATGTTCAGCTCCCTAGTGTGCCTTGTGTGCCTAGAGTGGTGCTCTGCTCCAAGTAAATGTCATATGATTTAATTAGGAGAAAGCTGTTTGTTGTAATAAACCATTTTTACTGCTGGTAGGTAAACCCATGAACAAAAGTCTAGTTGTAGTTATTCTGTTGGTTGTTTGTTGTTTTTTGGGTTTTGTTTTTCTTTTTAAATTTGATTGAGTAGCCCCCCAGGACAGGGTTGGCCCTCCTGGCTGCCAGGACACTGCTGGCTAATGCTCAACTTGTCATCAACCAGGACCCTCAGATCCACTTCTGTGGGGCTGCTCTCCAGCCTCCCACTCTGTATGCAGAACCAGGATTGCACCGTGAAGATGGAGAACCCAGCAATTGTTAAATTTATACAGATGATGATTGCCCAGCTCTCAAGTCTGTCCAGATCTCTCTATAAAGCCCTCGACTCTTGGCCTTAAAAAATACTTATATATCTTAAATTTATTTCTAAAAATAAGCAAACATTATCTACAGAGGCTAGTATGTGCTGTCTGCTTCTCTGTTTCCCAGCTCAATAAAGCAGATGTTTAGGACTCCAGATCTTCTTAAACTACTGATTCTTTAATAAAAATGAGAATTCCCAAGAGGACAGAAGCAATAGCACCTGCATACTATGAGAGAAGCGGAAAGAAAAATTTGCTACAAAATAGTGTCCAACCTGTGTTTTGTCAAAATGTAGGAAATGGAAGAGCCAACACCATTCATATATTGGCTAAAGCTTGGAGAGTTTCTGAGTATTTCTGAGTTTCTGCATGCAGCTTAGAGGGATTCAGTCAAGACACTGGCTTTATTTTGCCATATTTTACATCTTATGATTTCTGTGGGCACTAGTACAAACACTATGTCATCATGGAAAACTTCCTTTTTCATGTAAAAGTTTAAAGTAACAGAACTAGTGTGAATAAAATCAGATCTGTTTCTGATCTTTGGTTTAACTCAAACCTTTCAGACTTTAGGAAGTCTACTGGCTGCTAAGCTAAAATAGTTTGGAAAGATTAGGACCATGTGAAGGATGCTGTTACGGAATTCCTATAGAATTTAAGCCTAATTTAAAATGAAGTATAAAAATAATCAAATCTATCCTCATATCTCTGGTTAATTTAAGAGCCCACTATGAGGAAATATCTTTACTCATGAGAGTGACTGACTCTTCGGTCAAGCCTCTGTAGGACAAGAGTAAGCTCTGCCAAAGTGAATGGAGTCTCTAGAATTGAGATTTATTCTCTCTTAATGATTGAGGCAGATGTTTTTGGGTAGGGTGTAAAAAGGATATTCACTCACGAAATGTTGTTTTTTCAGAAAATACAGTATGAAGTTTCAGGGAGATATGAAATGGTTGATTCATGCTTTTGAGATGTGCATCTCACTTCCAGTGTAAGTGGCTGGTTCCTCTGAATTACTTCCAGCACCTTACACCAATTTATTTTTGCAGGTAAGAGATACCTGAGAAAGAACTGCTACCATTATCAGTGCTACACTTACTAAAACAAACAATCTTATTAAAAAAAAGCATAATTATCTTCCAATTTGTCTTAGAAAAGTTACTGATCAAATGAAGTTTTAATGTAGCTTCAAACCAGAACAAAACTCACAATGGAATTACTTGCCATGATTTTATTTCTGAGCTATAAATATACATACTAAATGAAAGCACACTGCAAAAGACATTAAGCAATGATATTGTTATTGCTGGCTGAAATTAACATCCTTTCTTTGCTTCTTAAAAGTAATTAAAATAAGATATGTATTTCAGAGCTTCAAATAAGCAGAGAAGTTTGGGTTTTTTCTTCTGAAAGAAGAGAATTACCTGCTACTTACATGGCATCCAGATTTGTCCCATTAAAAGCATGGCCTTGAATATTGGTAAAACCATTATTGTAGAGTTTACTGCAAGCAAAAAAGAAATTACATCAGTGAATTTTGGGCTGCTTCAATACATGAATACCTAGCATCTTATGCATCATTTTTCTTTGTGACAGCACATTTATGGGTGGGTTAATTTTAATCTCTTGAAGAAGCAATAGTTATTGTGCAAGGTCAAAAAAAGGCCAGAAGCATTCTTGAGTGCACCTGAATTGAGGATACCATGTGGCAGGTGGGCCATCAACCTCTTCTTACAGCAAGGATAGACTAAACCACTTTGCTGTAATTTTCCCACACTTAAACTGAAAAAAAGAAATCCTGTTAGGACTGATTAAGGAAGGCTAAAGGAACTAACAACTAGCAAAAAAGGTCTGATTTTACTAAATTTTTAGAATTCATTCTTTTACTCTCTTAGGGCAAAAGGGGGTTTTTTTTAGAATTTCTTTAGAATTCATTTGTTTGCATTCTAATGCTCTTCCTCCCAGTTCAGGTCATAACTCATTACATCACAGTAATTTCTTTCTCATCAGCCCTCTCTTATGGCTCACATTGGCTGACTTTCATAACTGAACTTTATTTAACAATTTTCTTTCAAATACGACTCTTCTGAGGTCTGCCATCCATTGTACGTACCACTAAGGTTACAATGAAAGTTAGGCACAGTTATAACCCTGACGTAGCTTTACTGGGGGAGAACTTTGCAGACTTTCTCCTTTGATTTTTTTTTTTTCAAATAGAACCATTCACTGGCACTCAGGTCATAGAAAAACAAAGCCACTTTAGTCAAGCCAGGTTAAAGAAAAGAGCAGGACTGATTCAAATAGCTGTCAAAGTACAGGATTTATGCAAACTGGAATATAGATGCTGTGGTGTTTCTCTGTCGCAAACTGCTAGAGAGTAGGACAGGAAATAATTTTATTTTTAAACATTTCGCCATATGCATTACCAGAGTTAATTGCCTTTTTCCTTATGAAGAAGTTAAACTGGAAGAACTTACAGGGTTAGAGATTCATTACAAAGCCCATGGAAAGCATTTGCAGGCACTGAAGTCATATAAGGATTATCTGCAATTTCACTGAAAAGGGAGACAAAATATCACAGTCAAACATCTGCCCAACAGAGCATCTGGAGAACAGCTTTGTTATTGATTGTTCTCTTCTTTAATAAGAAATAGAAGTTAAAACCACAATTATTTAAATAAATTAATGCATTTTAACATTAATCTATTATAAAATAAATAACATTACCATATTTATTATATTATAAATTTAATTTTATTCCTTCAAATAAATAAGTTTAAAAGAATAACCTGGTTAGTTATGTCTAAGGCCAGGAGATACGTGTAGGATGAAGAGTTGAGCATATTCCAGCCTCCAGGAAGACAGCTGGTGAAGTAAATGTGTTTTGTGGTGCTGGTGAGGTGCCAGCCTGTGTGACAATCGTGGCTAATGGTCTCATGAGCCAGAGAATCAGCAGAGTGGGTAAGCACTGCCTGCAGTGTCAATTGAACAGCCCACCTGGCTTTAGAGCTGAAATCCTGCTCCCTAAATTCAGATATCACATAATACATTATTCAGGACAGAGGCATTTTACTTTACAGAAGTGCACCTAGCACATTTCTTTCACTTCTAAGTGAAGTAACTTACTGATTTTTCTCACCTCTTGTCCAAAGGAGTGTTTCACTACTCATTTCTCAAATACTTTATTTTACTCCTACTCTGCAGGCTTAGTAACTTCTAATATCTTCAGGCCAAAATTCTGTTGTAACAAAAGGGAGAAAGGAAAGCTAAAGAAATTTACTATTACTAAACTGGAGAATGGAGAGAGGAAAAAGCTGCTAGAAACAAAGGGCAGAGGAAAGTCTTTGATTGCCCTTTTTCTGATTTTTCCTGAAAAATACTATAGTCTGGAAATGAAAATATTGTGCAAAGTTTTCCTTTTCTTTAGCTTTTGGGTTAGGTACGGCCTAATAAGGCCTACACATCAAGTCCATGGGCTGAGAAGTCCTAACAATTACCCTTGTGCCAGAAATAACTCCATTCCTTTTCTGTGCTACATTTGTGCATATATATGTGCTTACACTGAACAGTACTACAGCCATTTTCATTCCAAGTAATTTTCACTGATAGGTGGTTTCCACCACAAGTTATTTGGGTTTGACATTTTGCAGATTGGTTCATTGTTTCTAAATAAATGTTTACTTGTAAATTGCTTGACCTGAAAGGCAAATAGTAATAAAATGAATGGGTTTCCCCCAGCTATACCTATTTCATTATTTAGAAACCTATTATTTTTCAAAAGCATTTTTTTTTCTTGATGGAAGAAACAAAAAGTCTTTCATTGAATAGCAATATTTAGAAATATATACCATAGAACTATCTTTCTTGAAAGTACAGGTCTGTTCTTTAAAAACTCTGTGCAGCACATAAGACCTCTATTTATCTCTTGTTGTTAGTTATTGCTATTAAAAAAAAAAAATCAAGGCAGAAGTAAAACAATGTTTGGTTTTCTGCCACTTAGAAAGGCACTGAGTTACTGGAAGTAAGAACACAGAGGGTTGTATCATCTAATCTGTTTTATCTAGCCTGCTCAGTTCATGGTTCTCTCCACTATGTAGATCTAGCAGAGTTTTCAGTCTAAGCTGAAGCCCTTCTGGTCTTTGAGAAGCTCCCTAATAGTTCTTGGGATGCAGTTACATCTCACTCAGAGCTCTGACTGACTCAGGTTTCAATCTTGGAGGCCTTACAGCCAAGGTGAATGTGTGTTAGAACAAAGCTTATCTCTGCTCTCAGAGATCCTTGGAAGGGAAGATCTCATTCCTTCCTACAGATCTACACTTTTTAACAAAACAAGCAGCATTTCTCTGTTGCTCTGAGGTTCATCTTGCCAGTGAATGCAGTAGGAACTGACCCTTCTTGACCAAAAGCCCCACGTAGCAGCACTGAAACAAGGGTAGATCATCAGTCCCATCTTTGCAAATCACCTTCTAACATAACACTTCTCATTTTTAATTGCCTTTTGCCTAGCCCATCCAGCATGCTGGAGTTTTCAGCCTTCATTCAGAGTTTTCAGCCTCTTCCAGCTGAAAACTCTATGATATCTAACTCCTCTCTGGGACCAAAAAGTGACCAAGACACTTTCACCTTGTGTCAGCCTGCAAGTCTTCATCTGAGTTACTCTTCCTCCTCCGCTTGATTGCAACCCAAAATTCTGACTTAGATTAACATAGGTGGATGTTGTCTGTGCTTTTTAAATAGCAAGAAACTCCTGCTTATTTTTGAGTTCAAAGAAGAACTCTTTGTTTCTGAAATGCCTTTAAGGGTAATAGTGGGATATCTCCTTGTCTCCATTTGCATTCCCATTCTCTTTCTTCAAGAAATTGTTCTGCAGTTTTCTTCACCATGCCAGCACAAATTCGTGAGAATTTTGATAGTGTGACTGATATTAGCAGGATGTACACCAGCTCAGGTCCTGTGTCACACTATTCTGACTTCATATTAACTCAGGTATTGCACAGCTATTGCAAAACCAAGAACAAAATAAAAGCAAAGAGCCTGTAGAATTGTGTACCATGAAAGTGCTGTGTGTGTCCATGTCTCTAATTCAGGTCCAACACATAGTGCTAGGTGACCTGGTATTTTCCACATTTGGTGCTAATGATCATTGAATTATTGCTTGAGGAAAACTGCTTTGTCAGACTTAAATGATATTTTTCTCAAAACCAGAAACCTTTATTATACGTTTTCATGTGGTCTGAGGACGGCAATATTCTAACCAGCTGTGAGGACAGATACTTACAGCAAAAAATTCACATCAAATGAATAGATTTTGTTGAGGTCTGGAAATACTTTGAGTCCAGTATTAAAAATACCTCTGAAAGAGAGGACAAACAGAAAGAATTACTGCATCCCTGAACAACAATGAACACTGTATTTAAAGTGTTCAACTTCAAAGGGCAGGATGGTTATTTCATCCTCTCTATTGTCAATCCGTTCATTTACAATCAACTGTCCAAAACAGAAGGATGCAAGAACAGTATAAAAAATTTGAAATAGTAGACTTATGATAAACTATAGAATCTAAAAATTGAGACCACAGAACATGGCTTCTGTAGCCATCTGTACACCACCATCAGCCAGGCAGATCTGTAGAGGGAAGCATCTTGTAAGGTTGATAGGAAGAAAATAACGAAAACTCTGGTTTATTTTAACCTGAGAGATTAAGGCTGCTTCAGTTAACAGTTCTGGACCACCAAATCCTCTTTCATTGAGACTAAGAGTTGTTCATATAGCTCTAAAAAGTGAAACTGTCTTAAAATGTGAAATGCTTAAAGCCCCTTCTTTATGAACTCCTGTACAGTGAAAATAACTGTCGTTCTCAATTTTTAAAACTACTCTTCTGAAATTGAATTTTTTATTACTTTCTCTTTTATTGCTTTTTCACATCTATAGGAAAAACCTGGACAAATCTTCCTCCTTGCCACTGCCCCCACCACACGCACACAGAGGCCTTTCTTCAAAATCACAGAAGCTTCTTTAGAAAATCGGGAAATTTTCAGGATTTTTCTGCCACAGAGGTCACATGAGATCAGGTGTCTATAGGTGAGCTTTTCACATTTGGCTGACAGGTATGCTTTAAAACCCTGTGTAAACGTCCAGTAAACACTAAAGACGTGTATATATATCTGTTGTCTCCTTTTTCCCCACTACTTCCTACAGAAATAGAGTAAGACACCATTTATAATAAGAAATGAGCTAGCTGTGGAATTTTGCTAAGGAATATTAGTGTATTCTGGATATTTAATGGATAAGACAATTGGGAAAACTACTGATGAATTTGTGAAAGCGTTTCCCTTTCTCACAAAAGTAGTAAGAGTTCCAACCCCCACCCTTGCTGGTTTTCTGTCGCTAGAATAAAGCAACAGGGGAAAACCATGGCAATCAGTTCCAAAGTCAAATGCAAACTAACAAAACTGCTATAATGTAAAGAGTCATCTGTGAGATTTAAGTGCCAATTTACAGGTACTAAATACTTACAGGTATTTCAGAAGCGGGAGGTTCTTAAAAGCATCTGGATCTATGTAATCCAAGTTTCTAAGATTTCGAATTTCACTGCAAAAAGAGAGGAACATTGATAATTAATATTTAATAACTTATCACAACAGAAATCAACATTGTTAAAATGACATTTCAGGGAGCTAATTCCTCCAACAAGCTTTTTGTGCTGGCCAGCACTAGCTCAAGACCAGAGCAATGTTACAATGGTGCATTATATTCTGGACAGGTGCCATCCTGGGGACAAGCCTTTTGAAGCAAGGGGGTAAGAAGTACCTAAGGTTTGATTATGGGTCCTTTGTCTGCATGGTCCTAAAATCGAAACAAATACCCTGTGGTAATGGCTATTACTTTGAACATGGTGAGGGTTTTGTATCTGCAGAGTTGTGTAAAAAGAAGAAAAGTAAAACCTTCGGTGTTTGTATATAATAATGCTGTCAAATGACAATCATCTATACACCTTATCATTTTATGTGCAGTTTTTCTGCTTACTTTCTTCACGTGCCTGACAGTATTTTGTATTATTTTTTCCTGTGTCTTTTACAAACTCATCAAGAGATGGCTCAGTCACTTAAATTATCTTTGTTCTGAGACTTGAAATGGACACACTGTTCACTACTAGCCATGCCCAGTATAGAGGATAGCATATCTCTCTGCTGTATAACCCAACAAGACATAACACAGATTTCATTCCTTATATCTTCTGCCCACAGTTCTGTCTTTAAATACTTCTACCCGAGGGACAGCTTGGTCTGCCAATGGCTTTTCAGTCTGCACATGTTGAAAAACCAGCCTGGCACTAATCAGAGCTGTAGCCATGGTGGTGCTTCCTGTAGGTGTGCTGGTGCGGCTGCTGCCACCACCATCATTGCCTGGAGTCATGACTCTTCCTCATTTTTCTGAAATGTTTGTTCTCTTCCCTTAGTACAATTTCCCCTCAGTATTTCTCATTCCTGTATTTTTCTAGCAGGTTTCTTTCTTTTCTATCTATAACAACAGTCAGCTGTCTGGCTGCACCACACAGACTGCTAAAATTCTCAGTATTGAGGTAGATTCAACAGACCTACCAATTCTCATATTTTAATTAAAAATGCCCTTCTCCCTTTTAATTTCTTGAACTCTTTACTGTTTCCAGAAGGATATGGATGGTTTTGCATGTTTGCTTCTATTTCTTTACCTTAAATCAGCTCTGGACACTGGTCTTATAACACTGCTGAAACAACTCTTAGCTTTTCTTAAAATAGAAACAATAAAGAAAGAATGGTGCCAGGCTTCCTCCTGATACTAGCAGGGGAGCAATGGGTCTGAAGAAAACATTTCCAGCTGTTTATATAGAGAAATTTGATAAAGATGACAGATTTGGATGGCATGGTGGTGCAGGTTATGTGGGTGATGTTCCAGCCTTAATTCAGTCAAAGAAGTGCTGCTACTGGACAGAGACCCAATGGGCAGAAACCAACAGTATTTCATTTACCTTGGCCGAAGTGTGACAAGCAACCTATATAATGTAAGAATCAGAAAATTGGGATTTAGTACTACCTCTTAATCTGGAATTGTTTTAATAGGACAAAACCAACCCAGACAAGTTGTCTAAGAAATAGAAGTGAGAAAAGAGACAGAAATTAGCAGATAAGTCACTGTGTAGACACTGGTACGAAGACTTTTTACTCTCTGTATATTGTTGTGCTGACAAAACAGTTCTGCTTCACCTTTCAAGTAATTGGTTTTCACTCTGTTTACTAAAACACTGCAGGGGAATGAGGATTTACCTTTTACTTGCATGTTAAACTGATGTCATTAATTGCTATAGTACTACTACTGTAGTGCTGCATTCAATATTCTTCTCATCTGTTAGCTACTTTGAACTGTAGCAGTGTTTCTCTATTGAAAAGAAATCCTCTCAGTGTCAGCTTCTTGCTTCTCTCCAATTATTTTATTAGTTATGTAGCTATCATATTCCCAGCAGTGGAATTTGCTTCATAAACATTAACTGACATGTTTTTTCCATCACTGACTGCTTTCAAATGTTGGACTCGTGAGCTTCCTGGCCTGATACTCCTCTGTGGACCAAGCATATTCCAGGGAAAGAGAGTCTTCAGTTCAGCCTTTAGCCTGGAAATGGATAATGCACTGGAGTATCAAAGAGTCATCAGGTTTTGATTTGTTGCTATTCATAGTATTCTGCGTAAATTATTTGGATGAGGGTACTGGAAATAAGAATTCAAAATCAGCAGATGGTACTAAAATTAAAAGAAAAATAATGTAATGAGAAACAATTTTGATTTATTAAGTAATTGGGCCATGAGAGGACATTTGATGATTAAAAAAGGCAAATGAAAAACTAATTAATCCGGGAATAAAATATTTTAAACAGCCAGATGAGACAGTGCAGTAATGAGAGAAAAATCTTAAATAATGTGAGTGAGAGAATCAATATGATTCAAATAAACAGTGAGAAAAGGGTTTGTATCCCTGCTGTTCAATTTTCTTAAACTGGTAGTGTTTGGATCAAAAAGAAGTATGTTTTAATACATACTGTATTTATACTTGCATTTCACTCTACACTTTATATTACAGAAGTGTCTTGAAGAGCAAAAGGACGAAAAGGGCCATTGTGGAGCAGCCAGCCAGGCTTAGAAGTGTCTGGTCAAAATAGATGAAAGAGGTATAAAAATAAAAGGTGACTGGACAAAAGTGAGTGTTACACTTAAGAAGAAATGAGGACAGAAATCCAATTTTCCCCACTGCTAGTCCAGTCCAATGTGCCTCCTACATGTGACTGGCCTGAATATGTGGCCTCTCATTGGACCTGGGTGAAAAAGAGAAAGATCTCGTGTGCTGTAGATCAATGTAGGTAACCCCAAGATGACCAAGATACAGCTGAAGTGCAAAGAGTAGATTTATTCCATCTTCTTGCTGGCTGGAGGATTCAGAAAAAGCGAGTAGAGACACACAGACTGCTGGGCTCATATCAGCAGGGGCAAAACACAGTGAGGCCTGAGTCCTGCCTTTCATATCAAAGGGGGCCTGGAACATGTGCAAATCTTCACCAGGCTGTGTTTTACAATCTCCACACTTCTTATCTCCTTTCCCTGCTTACAAAGAGGCCCCAAGCCTGTAAGAAGAATGCTTTTAAGTCTTTCATGATTTTCTGTTATCTTGTGAGAAAATTTCACTTCTTTAGTGGCAAAAACCAACCAAAACAAACACAAATGCATGGATTGTCTGACACTGTTTTCTAACATCCCCCAGTGCAAGATTGGTCTCTGAATTAAAACAATTCTAATCCAATTTATTTTTCTCTCTTCTTGCCAATCTTCTCTTTTCCAAGAGAAAAAGTGATTCTTTTCCAATCTTCTCTTTCCTCCCCACAGATCTTCAAATTCATTTCCATTCCGTGCTGTAGTCCTTGTTTTAAACACTCAAACATCATCAGTCTTAGAGTACTGGAAAGGATTCTGCCCCACAAACACAGAGTTAAAGGATATCTATTGTTCCACTGATATTGGAGCCTATGAAGTTAAGCTCGTAAGGAGGAAAGATATTTGAATAGTTCTGATCTCATCAATTAACAGGTAAAACTGCATTTCACAATTTCTTTTACAGTAATCAGTCATGAGTAATAATATACTCAAAGGTGCATAAATGTTATATGATCCTAACTTTCAAACTGTAATCAAAAGACTGCTGTGGTATAAAGATTAATTCTTCAAAAGGTCCATAAAGATAGAAGAGTAATTTGATTATGAATAAATTCATTGAGGGTTTACACTTTTATAATTTATCTTCTATGAATTGGTGAGTTGAAAATACTGAAACTTGTGAACTTAAAAAGCTATGGTTCTTTGAAAAGCAGCTCCAGGAAAACTAATAGTAGTTTAAGCTGCCTAAAATGCAGATAAAGCCAAGGAATATACTTAAAATGCCTAGTAAGCTAGTTCCCAGATATCTAAGTATCTATGAAAGCTGATTTTAAATTACTTTTGAAATGCAGCTTTGACACACTCTACAAATAGAACAATCATGGCAAACAGCAGTGGTACAATTCTGAGTCCTGCTGGGCATTAAGATATTTTAACATATAAGAAACCTTGAGAGAGTCAGTAGGCATTTTTGTTGAACATTGATGCAAAAATGCAAAAGGTGCCTTGAACAAACGCTTCTGTTTGCAGTCCTAACTAAAATTACTTAGAGATGTTCATTAAAAAATTAAAAATTTTAAAAAATTTAAAAAAAGATGCTGCTACTTACCCACAAGCTAAGAGAATTACTTTTGGAGTATTTACTAAGGTATTCAAAGTTGCTTTACAAACTCTGTTCTTGGAAGTACAGAAACCATTTAAAAACTGGCTTATGGGTGCTTTAAAGACACTTGATGTTTGAAATTTTAGTTCTGGCACTCAGATCAGGACAATCAAATCACAACCTGACTGTCCAAGAATAGCAATTCATTTTTCCTTTCTAATGAAAATACACAAAAAACTCTGTCACTTCAAGAATGGATGTACAGAGAAAGTTGCTTGATGTTATAAAGATATGTGTCAAGACTTAGAAATAACTATGAACTTTTAGTTTAGTTGCAAAGCTATAACTACTTTCAAATCCAAATGAATCTTAAAACAAAACTAATAGTAAGAAAAAAAGAAATATTATGCTAATTAATTAATTGAGACATATGTTTGTTAGCTAACTTTTCAAAAAGGTAAATAAGCTACTTGAAATTCTCTCTGAATTTGGTAACATTAAAAGAAGCACAAACATTTGCATATTTAAGTGGAATGTAAATTTTATTTACCAGACAAGTTTTTCACACCTGCGTTGCAATATTGATACATTCTTGAGTCTGTTTAAGCCCAGCATTCAGAAATTGCAAATCTCGCTTTAGAGTGCAATATACCCAAGTTATGCTGAGATACCTACAAACACTAAGGATATCCAGGCCAGCAACTGTGAAATGTTTTAAATAAGCTTTTTTCATTCTCTTGTAATAACCTGGACCGCCCTCTCTACCTTCTGAGACTTTCTTTGTAGCTACCTTAGCTTCTCTCACCTGTGCATCTACTTCCATGATTTATTCTCCCCCTGCAGCCAAACCACCCACGTTATTTCATCATTTGCACCACTGGCACCAGAAAACTGCCTTAGGCTCACAACAGTTTATTCCCCACCTCCAGACTGCAGATTTTAACAAGATTTTTTTTGCACAGCACTTATCCCAGCTCTGAAATTCACTGCAGGTACCCGCATTCCCCCGCAAATCTCTTCAGTCTTCCTCTCCAGTTGCTTCTTTCTCCTTCCTGCAGGGCTGTGTGCCACGGCAAGAGAAGTGCAGCCCTGGCCCAGAGGATGCTGGGGCTGCCCTGGCCCTTGGCTCCATCCAAATGATGTCACATATGTGAGGGCGAGCCACTTGAACCACAACCTTTGGCCTTGTTCCCAAATGCTGAGGGCTTTTCATGTGGTTGTGTAAGAGGAGAATGCTCCACGAGTTAGGAGAGACCAGGGGAGAGTGAGCCAAGATACAGAGAAAGGAGGAAAAGAAAGAATGGTTTTTTCTGAGGTTCTGTTTGCAGGAGTGTTTCCCTGAGAAACAGAGACCTAATTAAAACAGGTTTTTATTTAGTGTAATGTTACCAAGCTTCAGCTCTACTAGTCAGGCAGCTACACAGAGACACTGACTGCTAATCAGACCCTTTCACAATTACATTTACAAAAAATACATACTTATGTAATTGTATGAGAGAGACAGTTCTGAATTCATAAACAGACATACTTAAAAAAGGTAAATACAAAAAGAGGAAACAAGAAACTATTGTGAGACCAATGTAACACAACTGGGGAGAAAAAAAAAAACCAAAAAACAAACAACCAAACCAGCAGAAGTTTGTTCCTTATTTACTGCTTAATAGAGTGGAAATTTTGCCATCAATTAATGACAATCAGCAAACTGAGATGGGGCTCATTAAAACACAGCAGGTGATCAGTATCCTTAGCTTGCTCAGTCTGTATCCTTAGGAGTTGCTCAATACTCCAAAGGCATGGGTGCACAGATACATGACCTGTGCTTAAAGAGCTGAGATCTGGAAGGAACAGCAAGTCAGGACACAGGCACATGAACCAAGTGAGGGCTGAGAAAATGGGTTGCTGAAGATCAAGGCTAAAGTGCACTAACTAAGCTTGGCAGACACATCATGATGAACACAGGATGCCTATTCACATAACACTTGGCTTAAAGCAAAGCATTAGTTTCACAAACACTGAATTTTCTCTTAAGAGGTTCTTGCGTCTAAAAAGAAATGTTTTGAGAATGAAACTGTGTGTATAAGTTTCAGTTAGGGTAAAAAGATTATATACATAAAGCTGCAGTTTGTGGAAGTTCAAAGAAAAACAAGCTGTAAAAATAAAACTCTGTGAAATGGCTTTTCAAAACTGTTAATCTCAACCTCCTTTAAAATACTTTGCGATCATCTTAACCAAGTATTATTTTAGCAATTATACTTTAAAAACACTTATGTAAATGGAGAACATTAAATTAATGCATAGCACAAGATACAAATTTATCCCTGTATAATCCTATTGTTTGGAAAGTAAATTAAACTCAACAGTGATAGGTTTTAACAAATCAGGAGTTATGGAAACAATTCATAAAAATATTCAAATCTATAAATTGCTTTCTTTCACAGCTTATGTGCAACTGTCTAACTTGCCAGATGCTTGGATATTCCCTGATTAAATCATACATGTGCCTGACTTCCAAACAGATTTTGTATACCTGGTGAGCACTTTTGAGTGGTAGAGGTGGCCCTTCTTTGTGGGCTGTCTGCAAAGGCTTGGGGTTTTCCTGTAACTTTTGTGAGCAGAGTTCTGATGTCTCGTCCTGGGTAGTATTTTTGGCTCTTGTGCAGGAAAACAAAAAAAAAAATATATAGATATATCTTGCATGTCTGTGTAGAGTTTCTCTTTTGGCAGTGCTTTGTGAGGAATATAAGGGGTCTCATATTACCCAACCCGTGTATAGTGGAGCAGAAAACCTTCTCTCCATGCCCTCCCCACAGCCTGTGCCAGAGGGGATGTGAAAGGAGGTGCCTGTGGGTGTGATAATGCAGTAATTTTGGAGCTCCCTGGAGCATTTTGTCTTTAATTTCTAATGAGGTGAACCACAAAAGAAGTACCATATGAGGAATTTCTAGTGCACAGTGGTAAATGCTTTATTTGTTGCTGATAAAATGTGCTGATAGTAAACGTTTCATTAAATGTTCATTTATGTTTGTTGTAACCTAGGACAATGTTAAACAAGACATTTTAAAGACACAACAGCTATGAAAGAGGAAGAGGGAACAGGGACATGACAGGCTTGGAAGAAAAATCTACAGAATAAGGAATGATATTATAGCCAAAGGTAAGCATCACACCAAAGCTGTGAAACTCAGGAGTACTACTGCAGCATGTGTAGATCTCAGGATCCTGCATTCTGCTTCTGGATATGCCAGTCAGGTTTATGTTATTTTAGAGGAGTCACTTGCACTTTCCATCATTACTTTCTCTATTTGTCTTCATTAACAATAATTATGTTTTTTGTCCTGTAACTTTGTTAGTCTTTCTGTATAAAGTAGAAGGGGAAAAAAATCATAGAAAATACAGTGTTAAATCATCATCTAATTAAATCTCTTTCTCTGAGTGAAGATTAAATAGATCTATGGAATTTCAGATCATACAGCCTTAAAGCTGGACAGTGGTAGAGACAGTGTCTCCAGGAAAACAATTCTAGTGTTTATGTATACCAGCTATAGGAATACATTTCCTAGAGGCTGATATGAGTCTTGTGTAATCTACTTTAATATTATTATTATTACTTTTTCAAACATCAGTGTGAAAATGGGTGGTAGCCTTCACCTTTTGCAACAACCTTAAAAAATCAATCTGCTTCTGGCATGTTTTGTTTCTGGACACAAAAGACTTTTCTCTCTGACAATGTTTTCTGGATCCATGGTGGCCAAGAGTGCTCCCCCATGGAAAATCTGCAAACAAAAATCTCTGAAATATGCCAAACTGTAATTCAGCTGAACTTCACAACAGTGGCACACTTTCCAATCCCTCCTTTGGATCAGTAATGGAAACATGGAAGAGTACCAGATACAGGATGGATCCTATGGAGCTGTTCAATACATTACATTCCCATTTTGACAGGGTCCTGATGGATGACAAGAATTCTCTGGATGGGTCCTACAAGTTCTGTAACTGCCCTTAGAGTGTCACTTGGTGTGGACTGGCCAGAACATGAGAACAAAAAGGTGTAAAAACACTTCCCAGAAGCCTTTTTCCCCATTATTCTTGTTCCATTTAATAACCATAAAAACACTCTTCATTTTACTAGTGCACTTTCAGAGTGACTACTTATTCTTCATGTCCCCAGCTAGTACTATTTTGCTCTGTGCTTTGGTCCTTCTGATTTTATTTCTGATGCTTATATTACTGTTTTACACGTACCTGCAGTAAATTGACAGAAAAAATTCTTAGTTGCCATTTTTTTTCAACTTGACATCAAGCTCGTGATGCAGTCCCACTAGTTTCTCACTACATTTACCTACATTTCTATGGGAAGATACAGAAGAGCAAGGGAACCTAAAAGGTGTATGGAAAACAAACACAATAAAATAAGCTCAAAAAAGAGGCTGACTCACTCCACTTTATGGAGAAAGGAAATGAGAAAAGGAATATTTAGCTACAGAGGAGACAGGAATGACGAACATCACCATGTATATTATTTCCACACATTCCAGATTTATCTCATCACTGTATTAATTTACTTAATTACAGTACTTACATGTGAGTGACTTTGCTTAAACTGTTGAAGGAATGGGCCTCCAGACTCTGAAGTGTTTCATCTATAGAGATGTAACTAAACACCAGCAAACAGAAAAATAAAGAGGTCTCAGACACTGGGAAGCCACAGCTAGTGCCCATCATGCCACTTCATTTGCTGTCTCATTATTTTTCTCATCCAGCTATGACACTCAGAGAGCACAGGATTTAAATCAGATCACTTGGTACAAGGCCCTCATTGTCTTCCTTCTCCTTCTCTTCAGCTTTCTTTGTTTTTTTTCCAACCTTAGCATCACCTGTGTCACTGCCCCTCCTGTCCTGCGCTGCTGCTTGGTGACACGTGAGGCACTTCAGGAGAGGACAGCACAGCCAGGAGCAGGTGAGACAAACTGAGCTGAGGCTGTGCTGTACCAGCGAGCACTGGGGAGCACAGGAGCTGCAGTGCATGTGGGGTATTGCCATGTGAGGAAAGTGTGCACAGGGGAACCGTGTTTTACATGGGGCTGCTGGCACAGAGCACCGGGGAATGCTCCCTTCCGTGGAGAACCTACGGAGAAAACACTCTGAGGAGCTACAGACCGGGTGTTTGTGAGGTACTCGTGAATGGGACCCCAAAGCATCATCCTAAACCCAGAAAAAATGTTCCTTATCCTTGACCTTAAAAATTCTGAATGTTCAATATGTCCTTAAGTCGGCAGAAAACAACTTTTTGCCAAGATTTAGTGTATTTGCATTATTAATGAGAAATTTCTCTCACATTTGAATGTCCTATAAAACTTCTTTTTATTCAGTGATGCCTTTCTGACAGGAATTAGCTTTGCAATTAAGCATGTATTTAAAATTATTTTACTTCCATTTGTGTGGAAAAGCAGCATGGGGAAAAAAAATCTCTGCTTTTGGGTATCAAAGAGTACATAGACATGCATTCATTTAAGAGAAACTGTAGCTCTAAAATTTTTGTTTAAACAAGGTTCATAAATAGGACAACTAAATTTTCTGTTGAGTACAGATAAAAAAACATGTTTATTTGTGGAAATCATATAGTAGACACCATATAGCAAAATCAACTGCTGTATTTTGGACAGTAAACTCAGTGTGTGTTCCCCTGTTGAAACTTCAGAACATTTTCTAGATGAATTTGCAAAACCGGGAACGATGTGGTAATTTTCATCACACAGTTTTCATTGCATGGAAATTATGGGCTGGGAGAGGCAAATGAGGCATATGGAACATTAGAGGCCAAGACATACACATAAAAGTTGTAGTTAAAACACAGGTACAGATTCCCTAACCTGAAGTTTACATCAAGAAGGTGGGAGTTCATGTTCTGTGGTAGTAGTAATGCTGTAAGAAATATCCAGATGGGCATTGCCACACTATTCAAATTTAAACTGCCAGTTGGAGCATTTGGAGAAAAAGAAGGACACCCTTTTATATTGAATCAAACTCTGTCCTAAGCTAAGTTTATCCTTTTTATATATAATACTATACATCATGTGGGGGATGTTCTTCCCTCTCCAAAAAAACCCCAAACAATACACCATCTATCTGATAAGCTGAGATGCTAAATGAAGCTGCAGATATCCGAGAACAATCACTTAAAAGGGGTTTAGGAAGTCTTTATTTCAATATATCTGGATGAAACTATAAAATATAATAGGCAGACCATGTTCCCCCAAAGTTCTTTTTTGTAGAACTAGTGTAGAAATGCCTCTGGTCTCCAAGGAGATGTGCTACAAATCATGCTGGCACCTGGAAACAAATTTTTAGCCAGGACCAGCAGTTGAATATGTTAATTTGAGTTAAATTAATTCCTGTAATTTGCAAGCTAAAAAAAATGTTTTATAGCTTTATTTATCACATCAAAAGGAAGAATGGTCTTGTTCACAAATGCACAGAATGCCTTCCTGTAACTGGTTCAGGTTATAAACAATAGAATTATTACTCTCAGTTCTAAAATGTAAGTGGTGAGGTAGGAAAGGTACACGAATATTTTCATTTCATAAGTTTTTATACACAAAGACAGAATTTTGGAGAAGGAGAGTAATTTTAAACAAAATTTAAAAAAGTAGTATCAGAAACCAAACAGAACTTACATCCTAGAGATGTTGGGGAGATTGGAAAAAGCGTCAGGTGGAATTTTTCTTAGATGAGTCTCCAAAAACCTCCTAGAGAAACAAAAGTTTGTCAGTTAATATCTTCTGGTAAGTACAATTTAACATTAAAAAGTCCTACACAGCTTCAGCTCTGCTCCAGTATTTTCGTTCTTATCTTGCCTTTTCTCCGTGTTGCCATCTTTGCCTCATTTCTATTCCTGATTCATTATGTGGCTTGTTTTGTTTGGTGTGCTTCCTCAATCTAAACTGCAGCTTTCTGCATCATCCCTCCCAAGAACTCACCAGGCAGTGGTGACGATGGACCTTCCAAAAATCCACAGCATGACCAGCAAAACATATTTGCCCACTGAAGTTAATGAAATATTTAGAGGATTCCTTTAATCATTTCAGGCTCCACAAAGATATCCCATTTCTTACTCCGAGCAAGGAATTCAGGTATGTCAGCCAAAATTGAATTAGAGCAATTGCATACTACCTCCACAGAATTCTCCATTTTCTTTGTAATAAATACTACAATTTTCTTCCCCAAACATGTGATGTGGGGGTGGTATGTACCTCAGCCATCTGCAGGAGATTTCAGAAAAACCCACAATATTTAAGGGAGATACTTATCCACAGCCAAGCTCGTAACAGAATGAGTCTCCAGCAGACCCATTCCTCTAAATAAGAAAGGGGGAGAAGCTTCTGAAAACCAGGCTATGCTAGCTGTTAAACTTACAGCCACAACCTGCTGTTAATCTATGGTTTTCCAATACACTTTGGGAGTACACTTACAGAATATCTACTCAATTAATAGTTTGAAGAAAAATCAAGAACAAATTATAAACTTTTCCCCTAGTTGCTATGTCACAATAGTTATAGAAAAAAATAAATTAGGATGATTTCCTGTTTCTGTTTTGTTTCCTAATGCCAAGTATCTGATTACTATAATTATATTTGATTTATATAGCCTAATATATTATCATCTTGAGATTTATCAAGCTTCTGGAACTTGCATACAAGAAATAAAACTGTAGAAATAGAGTTTAATAATAACAATTTATGTAGAAATTCTTAAAGGTTTTGTCTTGAATTAAAGTATCAATAAGAGAATGTACATTCCTGCAATCCCAAGGGAATAATCAATTCCCCAGTCTACCTTCTCTACTCCATATACTTGTTACAAGAATGAGTAAAGACTTAATTTTCCAACAGTGTGTTGATGTTTCTCCTGATCTCAATACACCTGGTTCCAAACAAGCTCCCAACCACAGCAATGTCAATTGGTCCAGAGGTTATATCCATATAAAAGTTATTTTAACATCCACAGCAGTATCAGTGATAGTACAGCAGTAGATGTATTAAGGAAGTAAAACTGTATTTTACATAGTTGCCTCTTCATTTTAAAAGAATTTTTAAATGCACATCTACAAAACACAGTAAGTAAATACACACCACCCAAAGAATTTCAGATTGAAATTGTATGATTGTATGATTTGCATCACGTCAACAAAAGCTTTATGTATTTTAATTCATCAATACAGGGGGGAAAATTTACCATATGTCGATATGAAACAGAATTTATCAATTTGAAACAAAGTAAAAAATTTTACATCCTAATTTCATTTTTCTGAGAAAATTATAACAAGCAATGACCTTCTAGCTTTTATATAGGATAAATAAATATGATAACAAAGTTATGGCTTGTTAAACAGCTATTGACACGTTAGTTCCTAGGGTTTTATATCCAATTAAATCCAACACAAACAAAAAATATTTTTCAAATTATTCTGAAATAAATGTATTGTAGACTTTCAGTGGTGCAAAAATAGCTATAAAAAGGCATTTCACATAGGGAAATTATTGCTGAGCTTACCAGAAGATGATTACCACCTAGTGTCCAGTGCTAGTATTACCAACGTGGTAGGAACGAGGGAAAGATTCACACAGCAAAGGAACTCTGAAAGTAGGGAATCACTTCTGAATATGCAAGACTACTACACAGCTGCTTTCCTACAACTAGCAGTCCAACAGAATAACATGAAGTATCCCTCAAAACTGGCCCAGCCCTAAGAAATTAAAGAAATACTAGATTCTTTCAAAATGAAATTGCACACATCAGTGTTTGGGACAGGTAGGTACTGAAATAAGCTCTCACTGTTAATGTATCCTCTTCCTACAAACTGAGGAGCACATGGACACTGTCAGACTGACAGGAAAGAATTTAGGTTGGTTCCTTGCTAATTTACAGCAAACAGAAAACACCGATGCTTGGAGCTTATCCTTGCTCAATTTGTGATCACCCAGTGCTTCTGACTGGATTTGAGTAAAAAAAAGACTTTACAGTAAGGAATGATCCCATCCTCAGCCAGTTTTCAGATGTCACCAAGATGGGCAGGAACGCTGACCTGCTGGAGGGGAGGAGGGCTCTGCAGAGGGTCCTGCCCAGGCTGGAATGATGGGCCAGGGCAGCTGTGTGAGGTTCAACAAAGCAAAGTGCCTGCTTTCTGTGTCCCCTTGCAGCTCCTTGAGCACCTCCAGCCTGGTGGGGTAGGATGAGAAGCAGAAAAGGCTGTGACTCTCTAAGCACTGCCCAACAATAACTAACACATCCCTGAACTACCTACTCTCTTCCCAGCACAAATATAAACCTAATCCATTCCACAGCACCATGCTTGGTACTACGAAAAAAATTAACTCAAGTCCAGCTAAAACCAGGCCACTTTTCTGCAAGTTTCTTAAGTCCTTTGCCTGGCAGCACAGCCTGAGGAGATGGAGCATTATCTGGAGTAGAGGATAGAACAAGAAGCACTGGTGTGTACCAGACATGCAGCAATCTATGGGACCAGACATGTTGCACCTAAGGGCATGAGGGTGCTGGCTGATATCGTTCTGAGGCTACCCTATCATCTTTGAAATATCATGGTGATCAAGGGAGGTTATGTCTGAAAAAGAAAAGCAGCACGCACGTCTTCTAGTGAGACAAAAAGGAGGATCTGAGAAAACACAGGCTAGTGGCAGCTATGTAGTTATTTTTTGTGTGCAAGTAATTTTATGCACTTGAATGTCCTTTTGCAGGTGCTACGTACATGATCAGAGGCAAAAAAAAAATTCCTTTATTTCTATCTATATTTCTATCTTAATAATTCCTAACATTCAGTTTGACTTTCTGACCTCTGCCGAGCAGCTGGCAGCAATTATAGGCACTTAGTGTTTCTCTGATTAAACACAATAGTAGCCAGCAATTACAGCCTATTCTTACTCTCTTTCTCTGTAGGAAGTGAGCCTCTCCAGATTACTCTTTTCTGAAATTTTCGTGGTCCTGTTTGAACTTTCTTTGTAGCAATTTATAGGCTTTTAGTTTAATATTTCAGAAACATAGCTCTTCTCTGTTGTAGTTAGAGTACATTTTATTGCAGACCATCATACAGGTTTAAAGTTCAGGGTAAAAAAAGCAACAGTATCGGTTTTAGGTCAGAATCAAAATTTAGTTCAAAAGTAATGAAATAGGTACCTCTGTGATCGCAATAAAAGAAAATATACGAGGTAGTGTTTTTATATGGCAATTGGGTGAAGTCCCAGGTGACTGGAAAGGGGGAAGCATTGTACCCATCTCCTAAAAGGGTAGAAAGGAGGACTGTAGAAACTATTGACCTGTCATTCTCATCTCTGTTCCTTGGAAGATCGTCCTAGAAGCTGTGCTAAGGCACGTAGAAAAAACAGGGAGGTGACTGGGGACAGCCAGCACAGCTTCACCAAGGGCAGGTCCTGTCTGACCAACCCAGTGCCCTTCTCTGATGGAGTGACTACATCAGGGGACAATGAAGGGTTACAGGTGTCATTTATCTGGACTTCTGTAAAGCCTTGGACATGGTGCCCTTCAAAATGCTTTTCTCTAAATTGAAAAGGGATGGATTTGATCAGTGGAATGTTAGATAAGAAATGGGCTGAATGGTTACATCCAGAGCATTTTGGTCACTGACTCAGTGTCCAGGCAAGTACACAAGTCTTGTGCCCAGCAGAGAATAGTATCTTCATCAATTAGATAAACAGCTGGGTCAAGTGAACCTTCAGTAAAATTGCTGATGACACGAAGCTTAGTGGTGCAGCTGATACACCTGAAGGATGGAATGTCATCCAGAAAGACCTGGACGAGCTCAAAGAATAGGCCCATGGAAATCTCCTGCAGTTCAACAAGACCACGTGCAAGGTGCTGCACCCCAGTATCACCACAGCCTGGGGATGAACAGATCAGAGCAGCCCTGCTGAGAAGCACTCGGGGGTGCTGCTGGGGGAGAGGCTGGACATGACCCAGCCATGGGCACTCACAGCCCAGAGAGACAAACATGTCCTGGGCTGCATCCAAAGCAGCGAGGGCAGCAGGGCCAGGGAGGGGATTCTGCCTGGGAGGGGGTTCTGCTCCTCTGTCCAGTGAGAGCCCACCTGCATCCAGCTCCGGAGCACTAAGCACAGGAAAGACGTGGATCTGCTGGGGGCTCAGTGGAGGGCCATGATGATCATCAGGCAGCTGGAACCTCTCTCTGTGAGGAAAGGCTGAAAAGGTTGGGCTTTTTCAGCCTGCAGAAGAGAAGGTTCCAGAGATCCTTTATTATTGCAGCCTTCCATACTTAAAGAAGGCTTCTAACAAAGTTGGGCACATGCATTTTTTGGCAGTGCGTGATGATTTTAGACTAAAAGATGGTCAATTCAGACTAGATGTAAAGAAGACATTTTTACAGTGACCGTGGTGAAACCCAGGCACAGGTTGCTCATAAAGGTGGTAGATAAATCATTTCTGGAAGTATTCAAGGCTGATTGGTACTCTGACCAACCTTATCTAGTTGAAGAGGTCCCTGCTCCTTGAAGAGGGGGTTGGACAAGATAATATTCAAAGGTATGATCTTCAACCCAAACTATTGTATGATTCTATGCTAAATTATAGGATTAGGTTTCATTTAGATTACTTTAGGGGCTCTTCAGCCTCTACATTTATGTATCTACTTTTTTGTGAGAAAAAAATAGCTCAAACTTCTCATGTTTGAGATACAACCTTTCATTGTAAAGAGTGCCATTTAAAGTGCCTGTTTCTGTAGATCCAGACTGGCTAGAGTTCAAGAGAGAAGTGATTTTCTTTTAGTATGTGTCAGCAGCTCATTGCCTACATTTAGGCTTAAATTGTAATGTTTACTGTAGCTGCTCTCATTGCTTCAACTTGAGTCCATAGCATTGCACTTCACAAAGTCCCGAGTATCGTTTCCCTTTGACTTGGTGAGGTATCAGGGCACTGGCTGCATTGCACAATCTTGAATAGAAGTTGTTGAGATAAAAGAGCCTTTTGCAGATGGCTCACTTCTCATTTTTGAGTAAAACAAGCTACATCTTCTACTCTCTAAACTTTGGCTACCACATAGTGGCCACCTAAGTGTGGTTAACAAACTGCTATTAGCAGCTTCACAATATATATATATAGTTGAATTTTTTGAGACTCTTCAATGTGTATTCTGTGAACAGAAGTATATGGGCTGAGTCCAGCAGAACACAAAAGCATGTTTAAAGTTGAGTTTTTGAGGAACTGAGACTGTATCTCATTTTCCTTATTCCTGTTTTGGAAGACTGGCATTTCAGAGTAGTCTCTCTGAACTGCATATGGGAAGGTTCAGTCACATCTGGTGATGAAGGCAGATCCTTCAGACATTTTCAAAACACTTCCTGAGACAGTCCAGTTTTCAAAATATAATCACCTTTTATAGACTATTTTGAAGTTCTGTAAACCCATGTGAAGGAAAACAACAAATATTTCTTCATTTTGCAAATATACAAACAGACTGTATGAGTCAGATTCATGAAAAGTTGCCCTCTTAAATGATATTAGCTGTTTGCATAAAAAATCTGTAAATTATTCCTTAGTAAGTCACATGGATTTTTTTTTTTTGTAAAATTTAAGCTTTTTCTTTCCTTTTACAGATGTATCAATAAGCTCTGTTTCCCAATTCAAGAGAAGGCTGTTGTGTGCCTCTGAGGTGTAATGGGTTGGAAATGTTATGTCAAAAGAAAACACTGTAATGAAAACTGACTATCGTACCAATTCAAGATTCAGTGTAGTGTAACACTTATAGAACCAGTCTGTTAAACCACTGTTGAAATCAACTCCAAAAGTAAGAGGTTTTTATCTCTGGTATAAACTACTCTTTTGCTACTATGATGATCAAAACTCATCATCTTCTCAAACGAGGAAATTATACAAATGCTTTATTACCAGTGCCTTCTGTAAAAATGTGATATTCTCATTGAGGTTAATATCTTCACAGCATTTATAAAAGAACAACTTCCAGTCCTTCTGCTTTCTGTTGAGCAAGCTATGTGTGTGGTTAAAAATGCTGAAGTAATGCTTGTTTCTACTAGGAATGGCAACAGATTTTTTTTTTGTGCTTGTACAGTTCCTAGCACTTACGGGTTTCTGTGCCACAACACGGGAAATTTAAATGTTCCAAATGTACAAGCAATGTTACTGACACAATGACAGATAAGGAATGAAAGAAAATACTGTATTCAATCTTCACAAGATAGTATTTTGGTCTTTAGTAGTTTCTCTGTTCCCTTAGCCCCTCATTCCTGTTCCTCAGCTGCTCACTTGGAGTTGGCCTGTGTATGGACAGTAAAGCAGTGCACAGTTTTTTAAGTTACTCCAAGAACCCTTAGAACAGTGCTTCAACTTACCATTGGGATTATGAACAAATCCTTTCATTTTAACATTTCACTTTAACTGAGACCATAATTCACACTAATTTTTTGACCTAGTGTATTGGACCTACCGTATGTCAAATGCAGGATTGTTGCATGTTAACAGCAGCGTTATAGAAGCAATACCATTCTAAACAAAATATGTAGGTAAATAGAATAGCAAGCATCAGAATTGACAAGAAAGTATTGTTTTATGTAAAATATAGTATTTAGGAAACATTTTATGTTGCAGCCATGTACACAGAATTATTTAAATCATTACCTGAAAGATAATTGATTAAATGATTTCATGGATTTGGTAAGAAAATTAATTAAATACTTAAAGAAGTTTCAAATCTGGCTTTGTCTTCAGAAATAGTCAAATACTTTTACAAATGAAAATAACAAAATATTTGGGGTTTTTTTTAATTAATTAATTGCAACTAAAACATTTTTTTCAAAATGTGCAGCCATTCTACATTAGTCTCAGAATATACAGAATATACATAATTGGGCATTAATCAAAAGGCAGTATCCTACCTATGGCAAATGTACTGGAGCAAATGCAGAACTGTAGCTCAATACCTGATGTAAAGATCTTATTCTTGAAGACTGGACTGGTTTTGTGTCTATTTATGTACCAGTTCCACTGTCCTTGCCTAACATCCTCTTGTTCAATTCCAATCAAATTTGATTATGTTGATATGAAAATAGCACCTGGGTACAGGACAGAAACCTTGTTAACATGGAAAAGAGAGAGATTAAGTTATTTCAGTAAGTGAATGCAGGAGATGTAATGCACACTGAGTAAGAAGCAAAACTTTACTAGTTTTATTGTGAAAAGAAAAATAATTAAAAACAATTAGAAATAGATTTATAAAATAGAAAGAATTGAGAAGTGCATTGAGGTGATGCTGGGATAGTGATACCATCTGAATATGTCATCATAATGATGCCAAGAAACAGATTACAATAATTCATGAATTATGATGTAATTATATCTTTGGAAAACTGTTCAGTGGGTTTTGGTGACCTGTATGTGTAAGTAAACAAAAAAAAATCTTATACTGAAAAAAAGACATCTCCAAGATCCATATCTGTGCATTCAGGCATTCTGGATAAACACCTGCGTTAATTGTATTTGGATAAATAACAGTTTTAAATAAACACACTTTTCTGGCTTAAGTTCATGTCTCTGTTCTACTAAAAGAGTTAGAAATAGACATTTATTGGAATTTCTTATAAACACTTCTTCAAAAAAGATTTGTCCCATTGTCTTAAAGTAGGGTAGAGAAATGAGAACAGTTCTGACTGAATAATCAGAATGAAACTTTAATTGGAGTTTCAAGAACCTGTGCACTGAAAAGAGCTCATCATCTCCAAAAGCTGGCAAAGTGTTCCTAGACTCACCAGTCTCTTAGTCCTACAAACCCTACAAAACTGAATAGCCACACAAAAAAGTTTTTAAATTGGCAAGCTTGAGGTTCACACGTTACCACCCGGAAGCAGAATTACTTTTCCTAAAGTAACAAACTTGCTGCATTTAGGGAAAATCGTAGAGAGTTTCAACATAAAATGTGCAGATATGTACAGCTACATATTTCACCTCAAAGAAGAGTTCATTTGTTCTTAGGCTTAACAGAAACTTCAATTAGTTTGGAATCTTTTGTCTTTGATTCAGAACTGCTGCCTATTGTACAGCAAAAGGATGAAAACAGGATGGAATCAGGAGTACACACTTTACAATCTCTCATGAAATTCTATGTGTTAACTGCCACATGCAAATAATCGTCTGAAGCATCTGGAAGCACTCTGAACAAAAAACACATACAGGTAACTGTTATGACTCCCATTTAACTTATGCAAGGAAAGAAACAGTAAGATATTTCCAGAGAGTAAGGGATCACAGAATCGACTACAGTCCACCAGACTTCAGTAGTTCAAATAAGAGAATAGAAGGGAAAGAAACACATTTCATCCAGAGATCCAGAGAGAACACTTCAAACTGAAGTTAATTTCTTTTTTTTTTTTTTTTGTGTTTGATTGGATTGTGTTTCGTTTGTTTGTTTGTTTGGGGTCCCCTTTTGTGAAATGAGCTCTGTTTTCCTTATTTTCTCAGGTAATTCTGCCATTTGCTTTCAAATAAAAGACTACGCAGCACATGTTCTACAACTTCTGCCACACACTATAAAATCACAATTATCATTAAATGGAATATTTTTTTGATGTGGTATGGAGAACATGTCTTGAGAAGTTTGCAATGGTCAATCTAATAGGTGCACACAATTAAATTTCATGCCAAATAAACAGAAAAATATTTCTCAGTTTTTTTTTGTTAATTACTTTTCCCATGGAAATAAGATCTTCACGGGGTGCTTTTGTCTTTTCAAAACAATGGCTTGTTATTTTACAGCTCCCATTACTACAGGTGTTTAAAACACTAGAATTCCAGTGGCCTAAGTGCTTTGTTTGTGGAGCTGCAGGTAGAGGTACTTCTCAGCCATCAAACCAGCATATTCCAAGGAAAGTATCAAATTTCATTATGTGATCTCATTGTTTCAAACAATTAACTATTTTAAATGCTTGTATAAAGGCATTTTCTCCTATAACTGGAACTGCTGTATTTTCTAACTTATCATGATAGATTTCAAAGAACATACTACTTTGTGCATGTTGTAACATTACTGCAATTTCAACCTAAATAAACTGTGTATATAAAAGTATACAATCGAAAAAACTTTTATAATTTTAAATCGTATTAACTGAAATACTGCAGTTTAACCATCCAAAATATTAAAGGGAAGCAAAAATATTGGAAATAACATAATTTTTTTTCTCTCTTTCTAGGCAAGTGAACAATATAAGCTTTTACTTTCAGTGTTAAAAAATGTGAGAAGCTTTCAAAGAAGTGCAAATGATTTAATGGTTCTCATTTATATAAAGTCCTGAGAATCATTATCAAGACAAACCAATCAATCTGTTACTGTTTTATTGTGCAATTAAATCAACTGAGTTTGAGTTAATTTACTTTATCAGAAAGTAATCTGTATTTAAAAATGAACCTTCCCATAGAGACGAGGTACCTCAAGAAACAAAGTACCTTCTTATACCTCAGGAAAGAAAGTAAAAGCCAGGAGAGGTTCATCTGCTCAGTTTTAGCTGACAGGTGCTATTTTAGTCTCACTACAGTATTTACCTGACTGGTACGACACAAGATGCTGATGGGGATTGGCAGCAGGAACCCACAGAAGATGATCTACTGTGCCTGTAGTGTATCAAACACTCAGGTACCTGAATTACTCTATCACTTTGGAAGGCTCTAAATTTGTTGCTTTAACCCATACTCCACACTTGCATCTGAAGTACTTTTTTCTCCCAGACAGTATACTTGGATTCTCAATTCTCATGGATTGTTTTTTTCTTGGCTTTGACAAAGAACCTGAAAATGCACAGAGGATTTCATGGAACTCCTTGTGAGGTGACACATCCAATTCCTATTAGTTTTTAACCAGAAAATTTTGTTTGATCTACCTTTACTTCCCCTCACCCCCTAAGCATTCGCCACACAGAATCCAGCCTACTGCTCACTTTGCCCACAAACAGCCCAGTTACTTATTTTCCCATATTTTACACAGAACTCTTAAGATCCAATGAACCATCTCTTCACAGCTCTTTAAGGTCTGAGAGTCACTTTTCCTACCTCCTCCTGCCACATGCAGAGTCTGCACGCTGCCGTTCCCGCTATCCCGTAGGGCCCAGGTAAACTGCAGCACTTCTCCCCTCTCACCACTTCCTCATCTCACAGGACATTAGCTCAGAGCATCTCCTGCCCGCAAAGTACGAACACTCACAGCTTCCCTAAACCATCCCAATGTACTCACAGGGTCTGGGTGTCCTCCGGAAGGCTGGGAATAAAGTAGATGTCCCTGCAAGTGATTTTGTAGTCCTCCCAGTCAGAGCACTCGCAGAAGGCTGAAGGACACCTCTCTGTACCCTGGCTGCACAGCACCAGCACCGGCAGCAACTGGAAGGCTACCACGAAGCACAGCATCTTCCGCCGTCCGCTCCCGCTCTGCCCCTCGCTTCTCCGAGGAGACGAGGGGATCCCAGAGCTGCAGGGGCAGACCGCGCTGCCCCGCCGGGAGAAGATGCCGGGGAAAGGCGGCACCTGTGCTGGACAACGCCGCCTCCTCACTCAGCGGGGTCAGGAAAGGTCTCAGCGAGCCCTGCGCGCCCTCGCCATCGGAAGGAGCCCTCTCCTCGCCCCGGCCCCGCGCCCATCCCGCGGGCCATCCTGGTCCTGGCTCCCCGCTCCTCCGTACCCCTCCTGCGGGGACCCCGGGGCCCGTCCCCCGGCAGCGCCCGTTCCCCAGCACGGCCCGTTCTCCGGCAGCGCCCGATCCTCGGCTCTCACCGCGGCAGCGCCCGATCCCCGGCTCTCACCGCGGCAGCGCCCGATCCCCGGCTCTCACCGCGGCAGCGCCCGATCCCCGGCTCTCAAAGCGGCAGCGCCCGATCCCCGGCTCTCACCGCGGCAGCGCCCGATCCCCGGCTCTCAAAGCGGCAGCGCCCGATCCCCGGCTCTCACCGCGGCAGCGCCGCGCCGGTGCCGGAACTCCGCCGCTCCCGAACCCCGCCGCTCCCGAACTCCGCCGCTCCCCGGACACCGCCGATCCCGAATCCCGCCGCTCCCGGGACCCCGCCGATCCCGGACACCGCCGCTCCCGGGACCCCGCCGCTCCCCGCGCTCCGGCCTCCGCAGCCCTGGGCCGCTGGATCCGCCTGCCGCGGGCGGCCGGGACTGCGCGGGGCGAGAGGGCTCTCTGCTCTGCTCTGCCCAGCCCTGCCCTGCTCTGCTCTGCCCAGCCCAGCTCTGCCCGGCCGGGGCGACACCCGCGCCGGCAGCGGGACCGGCCCGTCGAGGCGTTTTCAAAGGCAGCGGCGAAATGGACCCCGACCATTCCTCCTGGCATCTTTCCAGAAAAGAACCATACTAATTCACCTGTGAAAGCGGTGAAGTTAAAGCAGACCTTTACAACAAGCAAATATTCACTGACTGCAAGCTAGATATGCACTAAATGTAAAGGAGTTTAAAAAGGACTGAAAGTTCCAAAGGGTGATTTTGAAAATGACAGGATGGAGCAAAAGAGGAGAGAGCAGCATTTCCCACATTATCAGTCAAGATAAAGTCCATTCACCAAAGAAAATAATGGGGGGGGAAATCTAACCTGGACCGAAATAAAGTAGAATTATTGTCACCTCAAGTAGGTACACAACAACAAAAAAAAAAAGTCGACATAAATGTTTGTAATCTTCAGAGGAGAAAGCTTGGAAATGGAACCTATGCACACTATAAATTAGATTACAACATTCTCAGATAAATAGTCCCCCTCCAGCTACATTAAAGTTATTCAAATGTTTTGAGTACATCAGATAGTATTTTAATATAACTCTTTAAAAGTACTCTAAGTTAGTTCACCACTATGTGTTTCCTAAATGTAATGAATGCCCTCAATAAATCTTTTTAAGATAAGCAAATGATACTGTACACAACATATGGCCATAAAGAAATATAATATAAATTCTTATCTTATGGGCTTATGTTAAGCAGGTAGACCTTGTGTAAGTGAGGAATCCCATCAGTTACACTTATCCCATTTAGGATGGGGAATCCTTATGGATGTCCCAGAGCGGGGACACGCTGATGCACCCACAACAGTGTCCTAGAGATGTGTATCCCATCTCTAATTACAGTACTGCTGGAGTGATTTCTTGCAGTATCTTGTGTGTACTCTCTGGCAGCCCGCCTCTCTCCCTCTTTCATTCTGATTTCAGAGTTACTTTCTATGTTTAAATGTGTATGGACAAAGCAAAGGAAAAACAGATTTATTGGTGGGAAGATAAGTACTCCCAACATTTGAGTCATTTCAGTAGGTTATCATAAACCAAATACTCACTTGTCTGGCATACATACCTTTACTAATAGGGTAACCTGCATTAGCTACTCCATCATAATTGTACTTCAGATTCCTAAACAAGAGGGAGGGTAATTTGCTTCATTGCTCTTTCACTGAGAGCAAAGTATTTTGAATTACCTTTCATTTATTAGGGAAAAGGAGCATGCACACAGATACTGGCATCAGAGGCTTTGGCATGACAACAGCTCTGTGGCAGTGGTGATGGTCCAGAAAGTGTTAATGGAAGGAAAAATATCCTCCCAACTATTTCTAAGGGATCAAAAATGGAAACTATAAAAGATTTTATACTAAAAAAATGGCAAAACTGACACAAAGATCTTTGGAACAGACTCATAAATAAGAACTGCTTAATATATAGTTTCTGGGCTTGAATGAGAGAAGCAAGGGACTCCTGTCATTGAAGGCCTGATAGCTTTGAAGGAAACAGGACAGAACATGTACCTTCAACCTGGGAAGAGCTCCAGGTCTGAATGCACGAACATCAACAGAGTTTGGGGAGGAAAATGACTTGCTAAGCACATGGGCACTGGCTTCACTTGGCAAAGTTATATTCTAAGCAGGATGATGTCTGCATTGTTGCTTCTAGCATATTTAGAGGAATCTTCTGGTTACAAGTCTGCAATCACCATTCAGCTGTTTTCCTCTGTCAGGGCTCTGCCCTGGCTAATCTGCCCACCCCAGCACCATGTACCAACTCTGACAGCTCTGGGTCAGCTCAGGTCTGAGCTATTCAAACATTGAACTCATTTCCAGCCTGATTCCCGCAGACCTGTCTTGCTGCCTGGTTTTCCTGCATTTACTGGGGACCTGTGTGGACTGCAGCATTGTCTTTTGTCTTCTCTCCAGTCCTGTCTCCTTGACAGACTTGGACCCACATTGTAGTCTTGTCTCCAGGTGTCTCGTGCTCCTCCTATCTGGACCCTGGGTCTATTTTCACTCCTTGCCTTGCTGTGACTGTCAATATCACCAAGCTGCTGAGGTGCTGCAGGACGGTGTGCTGTTGGCAAGGTCACTCTGTGCCGTGGCCGTGCTTGGCTCACAGCCTGCAGTGCTGTGCTAGAGCAGCCTGTCAGAGCTGAGAGCCCTGATGGACCTGACTGCCCCTGTCTGGCCTTCACCAGGACCTCCCCCAGGCTGCACAAAGCCAGGAGCGTTCCAGCCTCCAGGGCTGTCAGTCCCTGCCCAGAACCCCCACACTGGGGCTGATCTCCAGCTGTCCTGCCCGGCCATGGCCCCGCCGTGCCAGCCCTGACACCCAGGCTGCCATCCTGGCCCAGCCTGAGCCTGTCCCAATTCCCTGAGGAGATGGCAGGAGATGGGGTTTGGCTGCCCCAAAAGCCACCAGCTGCCCAGCCCCTGGCAGGGCTGGCGGGATGGAATGGGCTGCCAGGCCCTGTCTGCTGCTCCAGGACGATCCTCTGTGGCTCCGGGTGCCTGGCCCTGAGGGAGCTGCTGGCGTTGCACTGCCATGCTCTGGATACTTCCAGACAGCTCCTGCTCCTTCTGTACAACATTTTCAAGAACAGGATCAGTGATGGGGGAACTAAGAGTGTATTTGTAAGTCTACAGATAACCCCAGGCTAGGGAGGTCTCTGAACTCTAGATCAGAATGTAAATTCTGAATAAAAAACCACAGGTAGCTACATGCAATAAGACACACCCTGCATGGCAGAAATATGGGAGTATGTTGCAATTATTAAAATTCATTTTGCATTTATAGAGTTGTCTGGAATACTTTATCATCAAGATGTAGACAAACAGGATTATTCACAGGATAGTAAGGAAAATGGGAGCTTTAGAAACATGACTTATATTGAATGAATGATAGAACACAGTTGCTTATCTTAGTCAAGACTGCAAGTGTTTTAATCTGTAAAAAAGAACAATAATCAATAGTTCTGATCACATCAGGTTTGAAAAGTGATGGCATCTAGCAGCTTAGAGTGACTGGCAACTTTTCAACCCTGTAGAATATTAATAAATGCTCCTCTTTTATATGCTAAACCCAGTTAATATATTAAAAGTATCACCTACAGGAGTACATCCAAAACTATAAATATAATCCTAAGAACAGACATGCAAAATCCTGTATGCCCCGAGGCTAGAGAAATGAAGTAATTTTTATCAATTAAAAGGTCTGGTGCTCTGATTCAAATAAACAAATGGGAAATAAAATCACTTTTAAATCATCATATATTGCACATTTTTTTTCCCTGGCTCTTGTTCAAAGACTCCTGCATATTCCTATTAATTTAAACACAGCAAAAATTGACAAGCATCTTTTTCCACTGTTACAGGTACTCCCTCTAGTGACAGCCACAGTTTCTCATTTAGTACACATCATCTCAAGCAGTGCAAGGCTCCGAATTCCATCGTTTTTTGTGGTGCTTTCTGAAAAAAAACAGCATTATTATCATCTGCCAGATTTGATGTGGTTTCTCACTTATCCTTTCACTGCTTAAATGGTTTATACACAAATCAGATAAACCACCACAGGTTCTAACAAAGAAGCAATTAGGTCTAATTTATGTTCCACATAGATCACCAGATATCAACAGCCATATCTAGGAATATCTGCATGAGGAAATGTTTAAACTGGGAAAACAAATCAGTAAAGAGTAGATTAAAAGACTTGGTGGGGTTTTTTTCTGACTAATGCACATGTTTTACCACACTAGATGCTTGGAAGATATGCCAATTCCTCCCTGTTTCTATTTCAGTATTGCAATAATAATAATAATTTCTGGCCTGTCAGAAAAAAATGCATTAGACACACTGCTTTGACACAGCATCATTCATCAAATGTTTGAAATATATGAAATATATGAATATATGAAATAATTTTATTCTAGGTTCCTGAAGATTCATGTCCATATAAAAAATACTGTCTTATATCTCAAGGTAGTTTTGGAGTTTTATCGTAACAGGATACTGAGGAACTCTTGTGCTTTTCCTTACTGTAAGAAAAATCAGTGAAAAACTGTGAAAATTGGAATACCCAGTAGGCTGCAGGATAAGAGGAGGTACTGCTGTGGAAAGCCTTACAAAGTCTGAGGCTGTCAATTCTAAGAGTGCTCAGAAAGAAGAGCAAGATGAAACTATCTCTTGGGCTTAAGCAATTAGTTTAGGTAAGAATGATGAGAGCTGTTTTCTGGCAGGTATATTTGTCTACAGAAAGAGTTACTGAATCACTGAGTCACAGAATCACTGAGATTGGAAGGGACCCTGGAAGCCATCTGCCCAAGCCCCTGATCAAGCAGTCACCTAGAGCTGGTTGCCCAGAACTGTGTTCAGACATCTTTTGATTATTCCAAGGATGTAAATCCAAACTTCATCGTGCAACCCGTGCCAGTGTTTGGTCACCCTCAAACCTGAAAAGAGTCTCCTGATGTCCAGACAGAAAGTCCTGTTCTGTTTGTGCCCATTGCCTCTTGCCTTGTCACTGGACACCATCTTATCTACACTCTCAAGTATTTATACACAGTGATGAGATCCTCAGGGCCTTCTCTTCTCCAGGCTAGACAAACCAGCTTTCTCAGCTTTTTCTCAATGAGAGATTATTTATCTTGGTGTCCCTTATCATGTCAGCAGCCACCTCAGCATCCATGGGTGCATCCCAGGGCCTATGGACTTATGCCTCTCTTTATATATTTTTCCCCTCAGGCTTACACTCCCTGCGCATGCTCTTTGAAGGAAAAATCAGAACAGCTTTTTTGAAGGACAGATGTTCCTTAAATGTTTTGAAAGTTTGAAGCTGTCAACAGAACTCTAGATACAGTCTATTTAGATTTTCAATCTGCCTTTAGCATAGTCTTCAGCAAAGGCCCTTAAATTATGCAAAACCACAGAGCAGTAATGAAGCACTTTTTCACACATTCAGAAGTAAGCTTCCAGAAATCATTGCCAGGAGGCTGGGAAGGCACACAGGATTATACAAACTTAGTCTGAAGGCCTGTAAACAGACACCAAAGGAAACAGCCCTCTGACAATGCCCTCCTGCTCTGACATGACAAATGTAGATGGCAGAAGGAAATGCAGAGGGTTAGATCATAGTACGTAGGCAGGTTCATGTGCTCTCTCTAAACCTCCTGCTGTCACTGATGAACGCAGTATGCTGCGCCAAATGGACCACCAGGGCAGTGGACACTGCAACAAACACATGCACACAAATCTTAGTCTCTCTCTGCTCTAAAGAAAGGTGTAGTAAAAAACCTCTAATACATTCATCAACTCTGGAAATCAAAATGCACAGGTACAAAGCACAGATTTTACTGAGCTGACAGTTCATTGCACTGGTAAATTAGCAACCAGAGAAACACCCTATCACACTTACCTCTTCTCTCTTTCATTCCTCAAATTTTGAAGAGAACAGAAGACACCAGAAGTTGGCACCAAGTATGTTGTACAAAACCCACAGGGCACTTCGAGCAGTTTGTTACTTTATACTGATGTTCACTGATCAGTTCACTTTGAACTGATGTTCAACTGAGTGTGAAAATACCAGTGAAATGCTGCATTCTTCTCTGTTGAGGGTGGTGGGATCTGGATGGTTTGAATCTTTCTCAGCAAAGATACACAAAATCCAGGATGTCCTGGATCCAGTCAAGACAAGGTTTATTTTAGTGGTAGCCAGAAGGGGGCACGGTCAGGACCCAAAGGTTATTTTATACCACCTAAGCCATTTGCCGGGTGCAGGGGAAAGGGAATCTCTCCTGGGAAGAAGGAGCTCCTTTCCAGCTGAGGAGATGTGGTGGAGAGAGCCATCTGATATTGTCTATTATTGCAGAGTTAATTTCCATGGATCGTTTCTTTTTTTATGTTCTGTGTAACTAGTATTTCTGCTGTTTCCAGTAAGTTGTTCTTGTCTCAACCTGTGATCTTTATCTCCTGTGTTTCCAGTTCTCCTCTGCAGCCCACCGCGGGGGAGGAGGGGGCGAGCAGGAAGGGGAGGGGAGAGAGAAAGGGCAATGAGGAAGCAGGTTTGGGTTTTTGGGTTTTAATAAAAAAATTGGGGAATACCATTCCAAAACCATGGCAGAAATCCTGGCCTACATACTTATTTTCTGTAACAGTCTTTAGCATCTGACTTTTTGTACCAAGAAAGCCTTAGCTTGATGGGGATGAAAAATCATTGGCATAAGCACATATGCACACGTGAAGGAAAATATTTGTGCAATGTTGCAGCTGACAATGTAGCTGGGTGCACACAGCTATTCGAAGCACTGGAAGCATCTGCTTCTGCTACAACCTAGGAAGTGCTCTTTGCAGACTAGAAACTTTCTCAGTTGGCACATGCACGGTCAGCATGGTCTATAGAACCAGTGGCTGGTATGTCTGTCTCGGGCACTGGCATCAGCCTCCACTGGAACACGGTGTTACCGGCAAGTCAGATGTGCTTCCACTCAGCACAGATGTAAAAATACTTCTCATATATGTACCAGGCACATCCAGGACATGTTACTTATCCCTTCATCATCTCTGTGATGGCTTGAGAGACTACTAGGGCAGGAAAAGAAAGTTGCTCATAGATGAATTCTGTGGAGTCTGTAGAGTAGTAAGTCCACTGCCAGGAGCAAAACTGAGAGAAAAACCCTCAGAGAACTCAGGAAAATTCAGGGTCTGTTTCTCAGAGACCACCATAAGCAGAAGCCCTGATTCTCACCCTGCATTTACCCGCAAACACAATCTGGTTATGCTGCAGTTTGCAAAGGAAAAGCCAGGACAATGCCCATGTATTAAAACTAGAGGAAGACTTATTCACTATTCGCTAATGCTTCAGCTCACAGTGAAATAAATTGTATCCTCACATTCCTATGCTGTATCTCATTTGCTTTCAGCTCAGATGAGGTTGATGCCTCTTAAGTATGACCCCAAAGGCATAGGGGCCAGGGGCCCCAGTCCACTGGACTTCTGGTGAATGCTGCCAGTGTGGGAGACCTGACTCACAGGTGTTGTAACACATTGCATTCAAGCATGCCCGCAGCACTGTGAGCGCATGGAACTGCAGGACAGGAATGAAGGTGGGCACTGTGGATTGCCAGGCACACCTTATTACTGTGCTCAAAGGCCAATGGTCACTGCCTGCAGTGGATCCCAGAGGCAATAGACTTGTATCTATTAAAAACCCCAGCTCACTGCATTTAGCCTTGGCTCGAGTGCTCACCTATAGGTGATTTGCAGTCAAATATTCCAGTGACTGTTGGCCTATTGCAACCTCTGCCCACGTTTCAGAGGCCCAGGAGACATTTTCTGTAATCAGTCACAACACTCTTCATCTCTTTTCTCTCTTCAAGCCAGTCAGGGTAGCAGTGTGCAATATTTGGTAGATTTTACTGCACACAGTGGTAATGGATATAACATTTGGGAGCAGGGAGATGCGTGGCTTAAAGAAACAAGTCAAGTCAAGAAACAGGAAGGGAGTTTATTGTTTTTGCAACAAACAGCTGCTCTCCGTAGCTCACACGCCTTTTCCCAGCCTATCAGCCGTCTGCTCAGAAGCGGAACACTCTCCGGCTTTACCAGGGCAACAGCGTTTGTTTCTGCTCTTCGCAGTCGTTTAGCTGACATGTTTGTAAACACCAATGTGTATTTCGTAAAAAATTAGCGTTTCACAAAACAACCTTCACAAACAGCGGGTCCCTTGCGGAACCTCCCACCTCTGCCCCCAGCGCTCTCCGCAGGCCCAGCGGCCTCCCAGCAGGGCGGGGCTGCCCCTCCCCGCCCCGCCCCGCCGCGCTGCCGCCGCAAAGCCTCTCGGGAGTTGAAGTCCCGCACACGGCGTTTCCCATGGCGGCTCCGCGGCTCGTGGACTCCCTGTCCCATGGAGCACTGCGGGGGGCCCGGCGCCCGGCCCGCGGTCCCGGCAGCTGGCGGCAGGGCGGCTAGTTCAAGTTGCCATAGCGGCGAGGCGAGGCGGGCGGAGGGTGCCCGAGGACGGGGCGGCTTCGCCCCGGAGCGCTGTGCGGTGAGAGCCGGGGGTGCGGGAAGGGCCGCGGCCGGGGCGCCGTGCGGGATGGCGGCGGTGCGGATGGCGGCTGTGCGGGATGGGGCTGTCCGGATGGCGGCTGTCCGGATGGCGGCTGTCCGGATGGCCGCGGCGGCGGGAGGCGCGGGTTCCGCGGACGGTCCGCAGGCCCGGCGCCGCTCTGGGTTCCGCGGTCCTGGCCGGGCCGGAGAACCGGGAGACTCTCAGAGGTGGAGCTGGATGTTGATGAAGTTCCCCGAGTGCCCGGCGGGAGGAGGATTTCCAGAGGGCATTGCTTGCTTATGAACAGTGTGAATGAACTGTTTTCTGTGTCGTGCTGCTGAAGAGTGCCGAAAACACGGTGTCACAAATTGATAATAAAATGTGGCATACTGGTCCCTGAAGGCACGATCGTGAAATATCACCATATGGGGTCACCTTCCTGTCATTTTCCGGGCTCGAATACAGGCACTGAAGGAAAGGGCCTTTCAGGTGTCATGTTGTTCCTTTGTGCAGTGGCTATATTTATTTATTTTTTTATTTATTTAGTCGTGCTCAGTGTTAGCTTTAAGGCTTCAACCATTCCTTTAACACTAAGTTAGTTACCTAGTGATAGATTAGTCTGTGTGGAGCTGAACAAACAAAACACTTGAGGAATAATCAGGGTGTGTACTGACCTTATCTTTTGTTTGACTTGTACTGACTTTATCTTTTGTTTACTTGAGCTGGAGAGCTTGACTTTGAGATTGTCAGCTCTACTTCTTACGTGGCAGATCTCTTAAAAAGAGTCCTCGGTGAAGCTGAAATGCTCTGCTTCCTAAGGGAAGGAAAATACTCAGTATTGATGCTTTTCATCATTTCAGCAAAGGTTATGATCTGTTTGGGTAGAACTAAAAAGCAGTCGGAGCCAGATGGTTCTTACTGTCAAGTAGGTCATATGATCCTGTGCTGAAATTACTGTAGCTTTTTGGAAAAAGTGATAACTTTGTTTTGTTTGTTTCAATTGATAGGCAGATGTGCATATGGAACGTTTCTACAAATTTCTACTTTGTGATTTTTATTTTTTTAATCTATAGTGAAACTTGCACGGTTCCTTTAAAAATGAGGATGTTGCTTTATGTGAAACAACTTCTTCATCTTAAAAGTATTTGTTTTTCCTTTTAGGTTGCTCAAAAGAACAAAGAGGAATGCTTAACCATAAATAGTAAGTTTTCTTCAGACAAAATGTCCTCCTTATCCTGTGCCTTCTTTTATTCTTACCTGGATTATTGACCTTTCTTCTGTGCTTTGGCTAGTGAATATCTTAATAAGTCTATTTTTGGACAGCTGAAAACAAACCCATTAATCTTTCCTGCTGTAAATCTTATTTTCCTTTTTTTTTTTTTTTTCCTCCAGTCTTTGCTTTTCAGTAGTTGGGGCTCTTATGGTTGGGTCTACTTGTTTGTGGGGTTTTGTTGATTTTTTTTTTTACCAAATTACAATAAAAACAATATTATTCCATGTTATTATTTCTACCAGTGTTTTATTTATTTATACTTTGTCTTTGAAAATATCCCATAATTCCTGTTTCCCAATGCTTAGTGTTTCTTCTTTTTCAGTCTAGTAAAGACTTCATTACAGCTGACTAGAGTGAGGCCCTGGAATAATGAATTCTGATACTGTTAGTAAAAATGTGCTTTAGTGAGATAAGAAGAGGAAAGATGAGGTAATTTCATCAGTTCAGAAAATATAAGGAATACTGATGTACTTGAGCACAGACTGAGCACGTTGATTTGCTCTTCTTTCATGTTTGAAAGGTTTTTATTCAAGTCTGGGGCACATAAATTTGCAACCATTTAAAAATTAAATATAAGAACCTGGAAAAACATCAAGCTGCCTCTATATAAAATAGAAGATTTGAATCCATCCATGGTTTCTTTTGCAAATTCCAGCTTTCATGGCTAGAGGACCGACATCTTTACTATGATTTTTTTGTTTGTTTTTTTACAGGGTTTCAAGTTTGCCAGTCTGTTACTTCTTTCACCAAGTCATTCCATGACCTTAAGGCAAACTGCTGCAGTGTGTAATAGTTTAAGAAAAGAAATCAATCTGACCTACCTTTCAAGGGTTGTTATTTTAGTCAGTTACTATGTGACTTTACTATACTAGGCACAGCTGTCTGTAGTTTTAGTAATTTCACCCATCTGATGATTGTTGATCTCCTTAAGATTGTTAGGATTGTTGCCATCCTTAAGATTTAGCAATCCCCATTTTGAGGACAGCTTAGTGAGTAGTGTGAGGTGGTGGAGGGTGGCTCTTCAGACCACCAGATAAAACATTGGTGTCTCCACTGTATGTTTTTGGGGGGAGAATTTGCTTTGGGTTGTGATTTTATCATGGGTACTGAACGCTTGGAAGCAGTGAGAGTGCACATTTTGATTTAATTTGTTCCTAAGAGTCTCTGCCTCCTGCATCTTGACCCTGTTCATAGTGTGAACAAAGGTAATAACTGAGGAGCAGTTGGAAGCTCTGCTTCAAAAGTACATCCTGCTGACCCAAACCAGTAAAGCAAATGTAATCTGAGTTTATGAAGTTGCTTTGGGAACATTGTGTAGGCGTGTTGAGTTATAGAGAGGAATTAACATATATTACTTTTCCTGGTCTTCCTGCCTAGGCTTCAAGATACTGATGGCAGATTCATCCAGTGATTCAGACAACTTGCTTCCAGGTCGAGTTGGAAGGAGGCCTTTGAGAGCATCCCACAGCAGAGCTCAGAGCTATGGTGCTGAAGAAGTTACAGAGAAGATCCATACTTTAGCAAGCACTTTGCAGGTTGTTTACAAAATACAGTTGAAAAGTATTTATCGAGCCTGCATTTCTGTAACACAGGGTCAGATTTTTGTTTCTAGTGTTGTGGAGTGTACTGTACAGATGGGAAACATTGCTTTCTGTGCAAACCAACAATGGTTTTGGGGAATTGATCATACTGCTTTTGAGCTGAAAGTGTGTGGTTTGTTACACTTTTATACAGCTGCTATTCCAGACAGTAATAGAATGTTGGTAGAAACAATGATGTGTTGGGGAATACTATTTATAAAATTAGCAAACTGAATAAGGCCAAATCAGCTTTGTTTGATTCTCACCAGAGGCATTAAATTTTCTAGCAGAAGGTTTTGGGGTTGTCTTTGTACTGTGTAAAATTTCCAAATTTCTGATAAATACGTAAACAGTCAATTCCTTCAGGATAGAGCTTACATTTCAAATATTTTCTAGATGTGAAAAAGCACTGTGAGAAGCATTATTTCTAAACTTATAAGAGATACATACCTGTGAAAAAAGCAGAGGGTGGAGAGGGAATATCTGAATTTGTTTTGCAAGTGGGAGGAGACATTCTGACACCATTAGTGCTTGAGAATTTATTCCCCTTCTTCTCTGGCTGGCAGCTCTGAATACCTAGAGTGGGTGGGTGTATGTTTTATTATTTGTTGTTTGGTCAGCAATATATTTTTTTTCTTTTACCATATGAGAAGGAAAAAAATCAATATAGAATGTTAAATTTACACTTCAAAACTTCTTATCTGGAAAATAAACACCAATCTAGAAAAAAAGATACTATTAATATGGTCTGACTTTTTAAAAAGGATTCTTTGGTACTCTGATTCTGTCTAACCTCTTTCTATCTGCTTTTATGAAATTCTGATTTTAAGCTAATTGCTTTTTGTGGACTGCTTTTCAGCAGATATTCCACCTGATCCAGGTGTTTATCTGGTCAGAGAATGCTCATGCAGTGACCTTACCTTACAGTGTGTTCACCTTCAAAAACTTGTTATTTCTCAGATAACTATTCTGTTCTACAAGCAATTAATGTTAAGATCTTTGGATTAAAAAGGTTTTTCTACAGAAATGGCTGAAACTTGAAAAAGCTTTTTATTTGAAGCTGAGGCCTTACTGTTGTACTGAAATGTTAGCATTTAGATTTGCTTTTTTCTTTTTCTTCATTTTCCTCCCTGTAGCAATGTTGTACCCTTCAGATTCTGGTTACTTGAATTGGATTGTGAATGCTTAGTCCCTTTAGAAAACACTTGTGTTTTCAATTTAATCTTAGAAATCGATAAGAGTAATGTTTGATTAGAGGAGGTTTCTGTTTTGACTTTTTTTTCTAAAACTTTTTTATTTAAGGATACCAACAGAAATCTAAGACACGTTGACCATTTGCTAGGACAATACAGAGAATACAACAAGGAACAAACCAAAGCAATAACAACTGTGAGCAACTTTCAGTTTGTCTTAACTTCTCAGGTCTTTTCCATTAGTAGAATTATAAGCTGAAAACTTGGTATTAAAGAGCAGAATATATAAGTAGTTAAGTAGCTGTAAACAGAAACTTCTAATATTTATTTGAGCAAACTAATTCCTAATATAGTAATATGTTATATAATGAAAGTCTGACAGGTTTAGTAGGCTCATTGCTTTTCTGATTTGTAAGCTCAAAGTCGATTGTGATACTATGCCAAGTACAAGATGTGTAGCTGAAATAGAGTATTAGGAAACATGTTTCTTTTGCATGAAGAAGTGATAAAATAAAAGCTGAATTATAGCAGAGAGTGGGACTGTGATCATACTGGTGTATTGTTTTTTCCTGCCATTCTCTTAGAAAAAGGAGAATCTTTAGAAACTGATGTTTTGTGGTTTGTCAAAGCAAGTGGCTAAGAACCAAAGTTAACAAATGCAATTGTAAAGAACGAGATGTAAGTTTGAAAAATGAAGAACTAATTTTTGAACATAGCTAGCTCTATGCTCTTAAATTGGGAATGGCTTCATTTTCCTGCAAGTGAAGCTTCTAAAAATTGAGGTTTCTGCAAAGCTGCTTAGGGATATTTGGTAGCCATATGTAAAATTGATTCCAGGTATGACTGATGGAAAAGTTCCAGTAAAAAAAATAATTATTTTGGAGTTGTTTTCTGGAATTTGCAGGACTGTTAATGAGCATTGCTAGCAAATAGGTCTTATTTTGGTTGTAGAAGACAAACTTCTGGGTTTTCATGGTGGTGCACCATGTGGTGCACCACTGTTTTAAGAAACTTGATATTTGAAGCTGCCAATGCTGGAAGCATGTTTTGCTATAATTACAGGAATGTGATATATGAGATATTGAAGAAAAGCCGTTATTAATTCATAGCTGCACTTGGCTTGAAAATTCTCTTAATGACTTTTAAATAAATAATATTTTACATGCTTTTTGAAAAACAAGTTTGTATTCATATTTCAATAAATTACAACTTTTCTGCAGTTAAAAGAAACACTGGAGCAATCTATAGGTCAATTAAGGAGCCAACGACTGACACGAAACTCTGGAATGAGAAGTGCATCTCTCTCCAGCTTATATCCCAGTGACCTGGATGGAGAAGGAACATCAGGTAAAATACCTAAGGGCCTTGAATATATTTGAATTATGTCATATAGCTGTGTTATGCAAAGAGGGAATTAAGAAAAGTGTGTAGAGATAGTCTTATGGAAAGTCATCATTGATTACTTCAAAGAAACTGAGTTTAGAAATTTGGGAGACCTGCATTAAGTTATGCAGCTGTTTATGTGGTAAATTTTTCCAGCTTTCTGTTTCTGTTAGTATTTTCAGCTGATATCCCAAAAGACCTAAATGAAACGTTGATTCTTTCAGCTGAGAAATTAATTTTCCACTGCATGAGTTGTAGGTGCATACAAGTTAGAGCTAAATCCAAAAGATATTGCAGCTTCTGAAGTTTGCTTCACAGGTAAAAAGGAATTTAAATTTTAAATGCATGAGATTATGGATGTTTAGAAACAGTGGAAAAGAAAGAAACCAACAACTATTTATGACCCACAAAAGAATATTTTTTTTTCCATGTATATCTCAGAAAATTTATTATCTTTTGGGAAGAGGTATGTTTGGGAGGAGTATTCCCTTGAGAGGTAGTATTTAATATATTTTAGTAGAAAGCTCTAAAAATCTCCTTCCTATGTAGAAGCTGTGAAATATAATAGTTTGGAGCTCAGATTCATGTGGAGGAAAAAGTGGTTGGTCGGGCAAATAAAATTTGAGGAAAAACTACTCCTTGGAGAAACAATTCCTCTTTCTGGGATAGTTGTATGTCATGGGTAAGAAATGTTTAAATTGAAGAAGAATCCTGAGAAGAGTCATATGCATGCTACATAATTCAGTAGTTGTTTTGTCTGTAATGTGACCTAGAAGGATATTGTCAGGATGAAATGTGCATTTTTTGTGAAGCACAAGGAAAAATTTCCCCTACAAAACTTTCTCTTTCTAATTTTTTTATCTCCTATCATATTTTTTTATCTCATATACAGGCAACCGCCACTTCCTGCCCACTTCTCCTCTCAGGGATTATGGAGAGCCACAGGGCAATAAACATCGGAGGTGCAGATCTGCAAGTGTTCGATTTGTCAGTGAGGCAGATCCTGGGGACCAGGTACGGAGCACTGAGCTGTTCCAAGCAGGCAATGTGTGCTCAGCAGACTCTTTGCTTTTACATTAAATGAGATGATTCTGAAGATGCAGGATGTTTCAGCTGTGATTTGTGCTTTCAGTGTTACCTGTTTTTTTCTTTAGGTAGTCACCTCTTGTTTGTCATGAGGTTTCATGCAAATTATTATAGAGAAAAAGATGCAGATGTTAGTGATATCAAAAGTAAAATATGAAAATAATCTCCCTACTTTTTAGGCTGTCTAATGACCAAGAAAAATAATCTCTGAATAGTCTGTGTAGTCTGGAGAAGACTGAGAGGGGATCTCAGTAGTGCATATTAATATCTCTAACATGGGTGTCAAGAGGGTGGTGCCAGACTCTTCAGTGGTGCCCAGGATGGGGAGCAATGGCCATAAACCAAATCACAAGAAGTTCCAGCTCAGTGTGAGGAAGAACTTTACAATGAGTGTGGCAGAGCACTGGCACAGGCTGCCCCGGGGGGTTGTGGAGTCTCCTTGTCTGAAGACCTTCAGAACCTACCTGGACAAGTTCCTGTGCCACCTTTCCTGGCAGGGGATTATTATGCTTTAGTTATTGGCATAGGATCTTTGTGCCTTTGCTTTTAATTCAGTGGAGCTTGGATTGATTTTGAACCAGGTTCTTAGTTCTTAGTCTGCCCTGTGAGGGGGATAATTTGAGCCTATATTTCTGGCAGATGATGGGAGGAGGAGGAGATACGTGTGCCACAGGTAATTTTCATATCTCTTGACTTGTATCTGCTTGCAGACTTCAGAAAAAATAAATTAATTACCTTAATGGATAAGATTATGGTGTTTTTGTTATCCTACAGGTAGAGAGGAGATTTCACTACCTGTTTTTGCTTCCTCAAACAGGGTGGCTAGACTTGCTTGAGTGAATCTGTGTAGATTAATATTAAAGAAGCTAGTTGTACAGTATTTGTATTGACTTTATTAAATCAGTCTCAGCTTCCATATAATTTTAAACTTAACTACCACAAGTTTTCTCAGTTGACTTTTTGGGAAGCTATAGAAATTCTAGACTTTTCTTTAACCCTGTTTCACTATCTTCTCAATCTAATTCTCCCCCCATTCCTTCCTCCCCGAAGGTAAGTATGGAAAATAATCCTTGGAAGGAAATAATGTTATATGGAAATCTTTCCTCTCAACCATCCAAAATCCTTAGGACTATTTTGGATTACTTCTAGATATTCTATAAATATCTTGGAAGTTTTATTCAGGGGAGTTCCTGCAATGCCTACAAAGTTCTTCATATTAAGTCACTATGTAGGCAAATAGCTTTTTTTTTTTCCGGTTTTGATGATATCTCCTGGTTTATTACTTATTTTTGCTTTTCAGTTAGTGAATATAACTTTTTTATTTTCATTAACTGTTCTGTAAGAAGAGTGTAGTGCTTTGAGGAATAAGGCACTAGAAGCAGCCATTGCTGATGCTTATAGGTAGGAATTAGACCAGAGATAAAGCAGTCCTACTTAACTAAAATTGTGGCTTTTTCTTTTTTCTGTAACCACTGTCTCTTAATTCCCATTCTGCCTTTTTCTAGTTGAAGTAATTTTCCAGCCAAATGTTCTTTTAACACATTTAAGTCCCTCTCCTTCTTAGCACATACATTTTGAAAATACGATGTGTTATTTCCAAGTCTCTCAGGTCAGGATGAAATTTCTGGTTAATCACACAGGGGAGGTAGTAGTGCTTGTGTCTGAATGTTGAGGGCAGTCAGTTTGGTTGGGGAAGAGCCAGGTTTAGATCTAGGGCACAGAACAAAGGAATATTATAAATTAGGGGTTTTCATAACAATAATCCTGGCCATGGAATTGTTGACAGCAGTAGGATGCATTAGGATGGATTAACTGTCACTTTCTATCCCATGAAGAATGAATGAGCTATTCACTTTTTATTTGCTCCCTAAAACTTTGATGATAAATTGGGAGCCTGCTGAATGGGGAAAATGGGAGGTTTTACAGAGGAAAGCAGATGTGTTTTTGGTTTTTTTTCTCCCCCCCAAGATCTGAAAAAAAAAAAAAAGTCAAGTCTTGGGCAAGGTAAAATACTATTCTTGACAGTTCCTGAATACATTATATTGTTCTGCTTCTTTTGTTTCAAGTTCCTTTGTAATCTATTTATAGTAGCATATATAACTGGGCAGAACATTGTTTTAGCAATACCAGTATCTATGAAATATGTCTCTCCTGAATGTTACTTGTTCAGATGTTTCAGTTTGCTTTGAATTAGGTTGAAGAGGTGATAGAGTGTCTAAGCTCTGAAACACAGAAAAAACCCATGTTTAGGAAACTTGGTTTAGCAAATAAAGTACTGAAAGTTAAAGTGCAATGAGCAAGTATTGTGGAGGGTGGATTGAAGTAGAAGTGCACAAGCATCATCCAGGCTCAACTACAGTTCATGGAGTTTTATTATTTTTAGGTTATTTTTCTCTGCTTTATTTTAACAAGTGTGTATATGTGTAGGTATGTATTTTTGGAATATCACAGAAGAAGAATGTTCCTAAGCCTTGGCTTAATTTGTGTACTTTTATTTACAGCTGCATTCTTTCCACCAGTCTCTTCGAGATCTCAGCAGTGAACAAGTTCGCCTGGGAGACGACATCAGCCGTGAGCTTTCAAGAAGAAATCGGTATAAACAGAATATAACTCCATCTGAAGAACAGTGTGGAGAAAAATGCTTTAACTCTTTGATTTCCAAAAGTAATTTTGGAGAGAATGAGGGATTGTGCGACATGTAAATGACAGCAGGATTATGAACTGCTTGTTTTATGTCATCTTCTGCAGTATTTATAAATGTAAATAACACCTACCAATTCCCATTTGTATAGTATATGGAGCTTTCCTAAGCTTTTTTTAAAATTATATGCACAAGGACTAGTGAATTTCTTCTATTACAGCTTTGCTCCTAGTTTGTTCTTGTTACTGGAGTCCCTTCAGGGCAAGCTCTCCTGCAGACCATAATGTGTATACTTTCCCAAGATGTGGTGCTTTGTTCAATAGCAGTAACAGTTAATTCCTAGTAGGAAACTACTGTTCAAACAGACTGTGTAGATGGTCCATAATTTTGTACTTGTTGACCTGATACGTAGCTGATATTTAGATGCTCTGGTTCTTCACTTGAGGAATGGGAGTGCATTTTATCATGAATTTTCCACTTGAGGCTTGTTTCTAATTATGCTATAATAGGCTATGATCTATTATGAGTAGGCTGTAGAACAAGTAGCAGTAGCAAAAAATTCTGGGGGGTTGTTGCTGCTTAAAATTATCATGGGTGTTACTTAGCTTTTGCAATGCAGAATATTGTCTTACTTATATTTTTCTATGAAGGACTGATGCTGAATTAAGAAAGACTCTAGAAGAGTTGACTGAAAAGCTCACTGAGTCCCAAAGGCAAGAAACGGTGAGTGTGACTAACATGAGAAGGATTATTTATATCTAGTGTTCTAAGCAAGATGTGGGCTTCTAGTTTAACATGTGTGTTGGTAATTGGTATCACATACTAAAATATATATCTGAACATGATCTTATTTGGGCTACTACAGGTTGTTGAAATGTTAGCCTTTGATAATGAAATCAGCAAGACAAGTTTTATATTTCAGGTGCTTGTTGAAAGTACAGGTGTTTTACAGGTGTGTATATTGTGAATTTTTCTGTTTGAAAATTCACAGCCTTGGCAACAGGTGCTTTTTGACTTCCAGCATTGGTTTGAATGCTGAATAATAATTGTTATAATTGTTATAATTGCTGAAGGTACCTTTGGAAGGATACAAGCTTTCCCATGTTATGATAATAAATACTACGGTTTCTTCTTCCTCCATCCCTCCCTCTCTGTTCTTTTCAATCCTTGTCATCTGTGTAGCAAAATGGAAGGAGTCTCCTTGGGCTGCACTCTTCTCTGAAGGCTTTGTGACAAAATGTAGCAAAGGAGGCAGGACAGCCATGACAGTGCTTTCTTTTCTGTCTTCTGTATCTGCTGGAAGCAGACTAACTGCAGTCTATGTTACTTAAATCTGAAAGAGATCTGCTGTTGAGATGGAAGTCAAACAGCGTATTGCTGTAGGAACAAGAGAAGTTGAGAATCACCTCAGTAATTAGTAGGTGAGAATCATGTGGGTAGTTCTTGACACATAAAAGACTTGTGTGTGTGCTTTATGTAAGCATTTGCTGTTATATTAGTTGCAAATCTGACTTCAAGTGTTACATATTGCATATTTTCCCATAGGTGATTCATCTTGTTCTAAAATTGCATAAATTGATACTAAATGCTCTGTCAGGGCTGTAGTGATGCGTTTGTCACTGATAACAATATTGTTGGCATGGACCACTTGTTGGTACCAGCAGACTTAATAAATGTACTTGGGTGAATTCCTGACTCTGGATTAAGATGGGCAGTAATTCAAGAGACACTATCTGTACCAGTTATGCTCTTGATATGATAGTTCATCAGGGAAAGAAGGTGGTGGCTCACACATAGTTGGATGCCTGTTTCAAGACAAACACTCTCCATGGCCTTGTACTTGAGAATCTGTGTGCAGTTTTGCTAGAAAGCCTTTCTGGTTCTACAGTTCTCTATTATCAAAATCTTTCTTAGCTAGACATTTTGTGAGATTTCTTTGTTCTTGAAAAGGGTTTGGATGTTCACTAGGCAGGCATATAAGCAATTGAAAGAACATTTACTTACTTTATGGTTATGTAAGATAGCCCTCTTGGATATTTTGTTGCAATTGCTTGGATAGAAGCAGGTCCCTAATAGCACAATAGGTTGATCTTTATACATAAAAAGCAACTTCATTAGAGCACAGTTTAGTTAGATAAAATTAAGTAGATGCTTAGTTGAGATGGTGCTGTTATAAAATGATGGTGGACTGTCTCTAGAAAAAGACAGCAATGTCAGGTGAAATGGGTCTTACATGGTGTTACTGTGGTTATGATAGCTCTCAGGGCCAGGATTATTGTCAGATAATGAGCTGTCCTTCAGAAGATCTGGTATAAGGATTTTTGGTACTGCACAGTGACTTGTAAAAGGTATAACATCTATTATCATTTGCCATGAGGGAAAAGTTTAACAATATTTGAAGTTATATCTGTGATAAAAGTTTGCTCTTTTTCTGATTTTAATACTCCTGGTTCAAGTATGCATTGATGATAAAAATGGGTTGTTAACAAGAGCAGCAGCAAAAATCTGTTGAAATAGATTTCTATTAGCAGGACTTTTGCCCTAGAAATAACAGTGGAAAGCTGAAAAACAGGGCAGAGATTCAATAAGTAGGATGGTGCTTTTTGTACAGTAAGCATCCAGCACCTTCCACAAGATTATATTTAGCTGCATGACTTAAATGTCACCCTAGTTTTATAAAGGACATTCTGTTCTTTGTGTTTAATTGCAGGGGAGGGGGGAGGAACATTTTGGTAGCTTAATCTGTTTTCATAGATTTTGCTGTTACCTGAAAGCTGTATGTGGGGAGACAGCTCTAGTGTAATCATTATTATTCAGGTAGTTTGTGTTGCTAAAAATGCATGCTTGGAATCACATTGTGATACGTGCTGAATGCAGTGATTTAGTGCTAGTATTTAATGTTGTTGTGTAGAGCCTCCATATTGTTTTTACTGTCCTTTGGTGAACCACTTGTCTACACTAAGATTTTTGATAACATCCAGAAGTCAAGATACATACTTTCATGGTAGAAACGTTGTCCTGAGTCAGGGTCATTTGGGACAAAGACAAGTATGTTTTTAAGTTTACTCTGCATGTAATAATTAATTAACACTTAACTGTTTCTATTTTTTTTAAATCCCTCCTGTGGTATGCATACTGTTGTATGTTCTGTGACAATCTGAGGAAAATGAGAGAGGGTACCAAAACAGGGAACATAATTCTTGCGGGAGATTAAAGCCTTGCTATAGTGCCAAGGTGTTAGCAATACCATACTAATGTACAAAGTATGGGAAGAAAAAAAGAGTTGTAAGTAGCATCAAAATGTTTGGTGGTTTGTGTTGGTTGTGGGTTTTTTTTTGTTTGTTTGTTAAAGAGGATTATGGCTGTAACTGAAATTTCCACGACAAATATAATGATATATAATGCATCTTTTTTAGTACGTTGTTAGCAATTACACAACAATTGTACTCTGGAGTGAGTTGAAAGAAGTCAGAGGCGAGGCAAATCAGCTCATAAAGTTACTTTCTTACTTGTTCTGAGTTAGTGATGATTTGTAATGAGATCTGAACTTTGCAGGAATCTAAAACCTGTCTAGTGTTGCCTCTTGTCCTGTTACCTGCTGTGCATGCTAGACCCATGACAGTGAAGAAGTTACTGAACTCTCCTTTGGAATGTCATCTTTGGGGGTGATGTTACTTTTGAATCTACTGCCAAGTCAAATTGCATGGTTTCTTTCTTAATAACCTTAGTGCTATTAGCAAGGTGCTTCATTGATAAAGGTACATGAGAGAGAGCTGAGAAAGCTTCTTGTCTTCAAAAGCACATAGTCAAAACTTTTTAAAAAAATGTTAGAACATTACTGTTTCATTTCTTTATGTTAGATATGTATGGGGAAAACAACGACAGCTTATTTCCTGGTTTTCAGCAAAGATTTACCAAGTTTAATGACTGCTATTTTCTGTTCCTACTGCATAGTAGCATTGTTTCTATTAGCTGGAATACTTCATGAATTCCTAGAAGTAATGCTAAGCAGTACTTGTCAAAACAAACATGGTGATGTGGCCTTTATCTTTTATACATTAATTTTTAGTAAGTAATTATTCTGGATTATGGCTGCTGAGCTTTCATAACTTCATGAAAGCTTGTGGTTTGATGCAGTACTAGGCATCTCCTGATGGTTTTAGGAAAAAAATACAGTATTCCAGGCTGTAAGCTGGCTGTTCATCTAGCTGCACAAACAAGAAGTATTTTCTGAGACATGTATTCTGTTGTAAAGAAAAAGTCTTTTGTTTATTAAGCCTTGTGAAGCCCAGAACATAAGTGTAGCCTTAACTGTGTTTCTGTTGCTACATAAATTGTGTTGCTCATGGTAAAATTTTCAATCCATACATATGTCTAGTGCTTATAGAAGTGTGCTTAATGGAGAAAGATGGGAACTTATTCACCTCCACATACATTAAAAGCTAGTAGTCAAATGGTGTTTTATTTTTTATCTGTCTTTCTATATATAAATAGAATTTGGTAATGGATATATTGCTTTCTAGTGGCTGCTCAAAATAATTAGTTTCAAGGTAGGGACAAAAAGATAGATAAATATTTTTCTTACTAATCTTTAACAAAATAAATTTAATTTGCTGCCTCAAGAGGGTGCTGTCTGCTAGCAGCTTGAATTGCACAAGTTAAATAATTCTGGTATTCTAGTCTGAGCTTTTATGTTCATAATCCAAGTTGCTTTAATAAACACCTGTTGTTTGTATTAGTATTACAAACATTAGTTTGTATTAGTTTGTACATTTTCACAAAATATTGGGAAAAAGGCTTAAAGTGCTGTAATTATTTTGTGTTGTTACAGTCATTCTCACATATTTAGTTCTTGTTTACTGCTTTTTACTCACAGATTTTGGATCATGAAAGAGGCAAACACTGGTCTGTTTTGCAGGCTGGAGATGTGAAAGAAATGTCCCTCTAGAGGTTAATCAGGCTTGTGACAGAGAAGCTAAGACTTTTCTATTACAACTTGACATTAGGCTGTTCTAACCTTGATAATGAGATATTTAACACTTGAGTAGAACTATCACTGTACAGAAAAATATGAATACACCTAAAGGAGAATACTGCCAGCAAGATAACAGTTTGTTTCCCTGCTTGACTACTTCTGGAGTACTCGCTGCTATAACTAGTTGTTTTCTCTACCATTCTATATCTGCTGTAATAAAATACAAATTCCGTTCTCTTTCCTTTTGCCCCATACTCAGTTTAGATTTTTGCCATTGATATATCCACATGTATTTTCCTTTTGCAGGTATCAGAACGGGTAGAGAGAAGACTTCAGGAGATAGAAGAGGAAATGCGTGCTGAAAGACAGCTCGTAGAGAGGCGCCAGGACCAGCTGGGACACGTGTCCCTTCAGTTACAGGAGGTATGCAAACAGAAATCTTCCCTTCTATTTGGGATTTACTTAGGAATCCGTTGCATTTGTGAGCCTGTACCTGTCAAACTGGCAAAAGTGCTCATATCTTTGGCACATTTTTTAACTCTCAGTCCAGCTCACGTTGTTTTGATGACCAGATAATACCAAGCACAGTCTCAGTCCTGCATTATATTATCTTGGCTATATTTACACCTTTTTGGTAACTGCCACGAATCTTCTAAGAACCTACACCCTGTGGCCTTCCTGAAAACCCATGCAAACAAAAGCAAGTTATTAGCTGGATTTTTTTCAATTAAAATGTTTTATTTTCTAAAAGGTAAACGTTGCTTGTTCATGCAAATGAACACTTTAATTTATTTCAACAAGCAATCAAAAGCACTATAGTGGTCAGACAACTTTTCATTGCATTTTAGTTTTATTCAGCAATACCTGATGAAATATAAAATATTGTTTAGGAGAGAAACAGAAATAGAAATTAAAATTTCAGGTGGCTATTAGCTTTTTTCCTTCTTGTTTTAGAAAACGTATGAAAAATACTTCTTTTTTGATTTTACTCCTGTTTGGAAAATCTGTGGCTTAACATAGCATGACTTTTATTTCACTACGTTTAAGATACGATTTGCAATGTTACCTCTATCTGTGCAGTAGGATGCTATAATTGAGAAGAAACATACAATCCTTGGTTTTAGTATTTGTAACATAGCTTTTTTATACTGTGCAGTGATACTGAGGAACCTTGCTCATGATGCTATGTATTTCACGTAAAGCTAGAGACTGTTGAAAGATGTCTTATTTTAGAAGATGAGATGATTTTTTTTGATACAGATAAAAAGTAACATTTATCAAAAGACTTGGAATCCCTCTGCCAGTACTTCAGAAAGACTTGCTGTTTCATTTCCCCCGCAGTTGGTGCCCTAGTAGGTGAAAAGATCCAGAGTGCTGGATTTCACTTTTCATTGCTCTTCAATATGCCTGTGTCCACTTCTAGATTATTCAGTTGTGCCTTCAGGCTGGGGAAGGGATGCCTAATGCAATGTATTGGTGTGACTTGATAGTGTTATCTGCAGAATGGAACAATCTTATTTTGTCCTTTTAGAAGGATGATGGCTTGTAATCTCTAAAGATACATTGACACTGCCATAGCTTCCTTAGAAAGAAAACTTGAATTCAAATGAATGAGTTCAAATGTAGCTCAAAGAATTTTCATATTATCTTTCATAGATCATATGAATGATCATAGTCTATGTGACTATGAACCTTCAGGCTGGGTACCTTTATTCTTGGTAGCTCATCTTTTGAATGCCATGCAAAAAGAATATGAAATGCTAAATAAATCCTAGACCTTCTATTAGTCCAGCTGTGAACTAAGATGGTTTAATCCTTTCTTCTGTAAATTGTTTTATTTTTGTGAGTTATTTTTCAAGGAGAGCCCCTTTCTAAAATACAGTTTAAGTTGCTGTATTTTAGTAAGAATATACTTGAATTGCCTTGTGTACTTTTGCGTGGCCTAGTGAGAGTAAAGTGAACAAGTATTTTGCTACAATTGTTATTTGGATGAAACATGTTTCTGCATAATTTCGAGCTTGTTATTTTATTATTCTGTTTCTTGTCCTTTGTAACTAGAATTGTGAGTTAGATGGACTCTTAACTCTGATGGTGGCCTCAGTCTTACAATAATCATTGCACAGGCATAATGTTCTATTGAAGTCTACTTTCTGTTTTCACTTATTTCTCCAGGATGCTTCCCAAGAAACATTACTGGAAAGGAGGATAGTGTTTGGACTGAGTTTTGAAATCCTGTCATCTAATATGGCCTGAATGATTTACAGAGAAATGCTATTTCAAGCATTTGTGGTTGTTTAATAATACCATTTTTTCATTACTTTGCCTGTTACACATCTCAAACCAAATTTGACTTTTTGTGTGTGATCAGTAGTTGCTCTAATTTAGCTTGTGAAGTTTGTGGAGATTAAATGCTATTATTTTTTCAGCAAAGTGCAGTGCCTTTAACTGACCACTGCTTGTCAGTGTTTTACCGTTTTAAGAGAATCCCTTTCCTAAATTGCAGTTATTAAATTATATATTTTCAAGATCTAACAGAACATGATGGTACATTTATTTTGGCCTTTTGTCTTGTCTGTCTTTTCTTTCTCTCAGTTTTTTTGTATAATGTGCATATTTCTTATTTGTATTGTAGTGTTACTATAATCATAGAGTGATTATGAGCCTAGAAGATATTTAGGTGTACACTGGCCATTAAGAAAGCTTGATGTATAAGATTTTTATATCTTTAAGTTTTTAAATTTCATTTTTATTTTTAATCTTTAGCCTGTCTGTGCTGTGTGTAGTTGTATAAAAACTGTTTTCTGTGCATTTTATGTATCTTTTACCTTAGTGTGTATTGGTACATTTAAACAGCAATTAATGCAAATTAGAAAGTAGCAATTAGCAAACAAATTCATGCAAATTGTATATCTTAATTTCTTTCTATATTCCTGATAAAAACATGTTTCTGATTAGAAAGAAGAACAAATATTCTTTTCTTCCCCAGAGGTATTGACCTGTATACATGAATTGCTTTAACAACTGCATTTGTTGTGTAAATGAAAGTTATTTTGAGATTCCTCAGTGCTTCTTTTTCTTTTAATATAAAGACACCATCACCTCTTACTTTTTGTTTGCATTTATACATCTATTTTCTAAAACAAGATTAAGTATCATTCTTAAAAAGGATTTTTTTTTTTTGCATTCTTTACTGTGCGGTGGGTGTTCTGGATGGCTTTACAAAATTCTTTGCTTGGCATTCTGGATTTTGGTGAAATGTGTCCATGTGGTCATGCTTGGCATGCTTTAAGTGAACAGAATGAGCTTTATTGAACCTTTTGAATCCACTGACTGGGGCAAGGCAGTGACTACAGTTATGTCTTGAGTTAGCAATTTGGCTAGGACAGGAAGCATTTTTTAACTTTCCCCTTGTGCAGCTGAGTACTTAGATTCTGTTTGCCTCCCACTACAAGTACCCTGAACTGCAAGAAGCTGGTGGACAGAGAGTGGGGTAAACTGATGGTCAGAAGTGTTATTGAGTGTTGTTTTTTGCATATCTTTATCACTGATCTTTTTAGACAAACATCAACTTGATTTGTGTTCTGAGCCACCTGGATATTTTAGTGCATCACTGATACTCGCTCTTTGGCTCTGTGCTTTGCCACCTGTGGCCAATGGTTTCTGTTCTGATGGTAGTTTGAATCTGACTCTTGTTTGGCACACTGGCAAGTCTCATCCATATCTGTCACTGAAATAGCTAGCTAGTCTCTTTTTAACTGCCTGGCTGGTGTGTTTAGGTAGCATACTTGGAGCCATGCTAATCACTAATGTAGCAAGTTAGGGAAGGTATTTTCATTCAGATTAGGTTGTGGTACATTTTTGCCTCACTTTAAACTGTAGCATGAGGCTGTTCTGCTTGTTCTGTGTTTGTGATAGTGTGAAAAACTCACTGATCAGTCTCGCTTTGAAAGAGCAAGTTTCGCTTTGTGGTCTACACAGCTTTCAAAAAATCTGGTTTTATTTTAAAAAAACCCAAAACAAACCAACACAGCATAACCAGAGACCAAAACCCAAACCCTAAGAAAAGTTAGTAGGCTTGAGTTGCTGTGAAAGTTATGATTTGCTCTTGAAAGGTTATTATAAGTTGGAAAGATTGAGAACTTGAGTTGTTCCACAATCATCCCCATAGTTTTCCTCATGTATAATAAAATCTATCTATGAAGCAGTAAGTTAAGTTTTTGAAGTTTTGGGGTTCACTAGATACTCTGTGTATGTGCATGAGGTATGCTCAGTTGGGGTATACCAGTTAGGTTTGTATTCTGATGCTGTCTTGTGCCAGTGAACTCTGTATAAAAAAACCTGTAAGAATTGCTGTCCTTGATCAAGCAGAAGTTGAATCTAGCCTGACCACTTAGGCAGGCAGTGAAACATGTGGCTGGTCCTTCCCAAAACCATGCTGTGAAGACCTTTGTACGTGGAAGTTCTCTGTGTCCTTGTGGCCTCCTCCGAGGCCTCACAAACCTCCTTGTCAGTCTCTTCCATCCCAGCCTGGACACGAATGCTTCCAGAGGAGGATCTTGGCAGGAGAATCCTGTTGTCTGTAGGCCTGTTCCCATTCCTTGGTGCTTCAGCTTCTCTGGGCAGTGTCTGCCTGCTGTTTGGGAGCCATCAGGGAGGAGTGTGTCTTGAAATGTTGTCCTCAGCGTCCTTTTCCTAGTTGCCATTTTTGACATTTGACTTCCTCAACCCCTTCTTTAGGGACAACAGATGAAATCAAAGAATAAGTTGGATCTTTATATGTTTGGTTTTTTTCTTTTACCTCTCCCAAGAGAAAGCTTATATAGTGATCTTTGGTGGAGAAAAAACAAGTGTGGCGCAAAACAACAGGAGAGAATTGTTTAAAAAGGAGTGCAGGAAGAAGGCAAAACACAGAATTAACTTTTACCTGTACAATTTCTGAATTGTCAGTAACAGTTGACATTTGTCTGGCTGTGGATGACCAGATGTTTCCATTTCCTTCTGACATTTTGATTAACTGCTTACCTGGCACCTACTGGTACAATGCATGTTTCACTGTCCAAGCAGTGCACATGTAGTATGTTTCATTTACTGTAACATTTCTTCTTTTTTGCAGTATTTTTACTCTGGGGTATCCATCTATATCTATGAGCTTTTTTTGACCCTTAAAATTAAATGGCTATGAGCTGTTTTTATGATATGCAGAAAATAAAACTGAAGGTTATGTTTATAGTATCAGTTTTAGTAAAGGACTCATTTTTTGTTTGAAATTATTCCTATTTAATAGCCTGAATAGCAGTCAGTGAAATTGAAATGGCATATTTATTTCCATGGTTTCTTCTGGGAATTAGGATGTGCTACTGATGCAGAGATATTTTTTGCTTTCAGCAGGAATAATCTTTGAAAATTTTACTAATATTCCTGAATCCAGCCCAGCTATAATATTTTCTTCATGATTCTCACATCTCTAGCCAAATCTGCACATGAAAACCTGTGTTTGGTACTATGTTAATTATTCATTTAGTGCCAAAAATGAAGTTGGCAGTCTATAACAAAGGCTCTAATTTTGCTGGTAAAACTGATGGTCGATTGCAGTTAATAGACATCATATATTCCAAGTAGGCTGTTTTGAACCAATACTGCTGGTCATTAAAAATAAAGAAAAAAATGCAAACCAAAACACAACCCCAATCTTGGGTAATGCAAAAACAGCATTAGGTGAAGAGATGATCTTGGACTTTTGTTCAAGTTGCTTTTTGGGACTTTTCTCAAGAGCCTTTTTGAGTAAAATGTGTACAGTGCTGAGTTTTATAGTTGACTGGAGTGATAGATTTAAATCTCTACTGAATACTTAGGAAAATACCTTAAATGTGTTGCAGTCTTCTAGTATCTGATTAGGGATCAGTATAACTAAAAGTATAACTCTTTATGTGGCATGATATTTTCAGTGGCATAGTTATGATTAATGTCTTGCACGGTCTTAGATTTTAATGTAAGCTATTCAGGCAGAAGAGTAATCCAGACTATACTGAAACCCTTATGTTTGCTGAGGTGAGGTTATAAGAGTGAGGTAAGTATATAAAGCCATTTATTTTCTTCAAAAAGCTACTTTTAAAGCCAAAACTTCTAAAGCTGAATGCCTGGCTTCACTGAAGTTGATTAATATCTTGTATTCTGTTTTTATACAGTAAAATTGCTCTCCAGTGTACAGTGAAGAGAAAATGTTCAAAAACTGAATGAAATGGCACAATTTATAGGGACCAGTTTTAGGGGTATTTGTTAAAGGAGATATTCCTTTAAAATGTAAAATGAAAATGCTGCTTGGGAACAACAGACTGGGAAAAAGACATTTCTTTCTGGAAAGGCTATGTATTTTTGTTGTTCTATTGTTTTAGCAAGTAGTTATGGAAGGACTAGATGTACTTATGCTTCAAGATATTGGATGAAAGTAAAAGATTTGTGCTCAGGTGCCAAATTAATTGATTTGTGGCTATTGCAAAAAATGCTTGGTTGTGTTACACAGATAAAAACTGTGATTTATAAACATTTACAGAAATTGATGGCAAATTATCAGTATATGGCCACTGATTTCTTTTAGCTGATGTTTCTAAGTGGTATTTAAAATGAGCCAGTGATTTTTCTACGGCTTGAGATATCTAAACTTGAGCTGCTAATGTTGCAAATATTACATGTCATTAATATGTCATGTCTAGTACTTCCTTTGCCAGTGATTTGCTGTGTTTTGCAAATAGCGTTGGTTTGCAGAGGGACAAGATTTTGCAATTGATATTTAATGCACTTCTATTTTTGTAAGATGGTTTAGAAAGTGTTCACATGTGGTTTTAGATACCTCAGTCTGAGAGGGAATGGGAAAAGTCCCCATGGATTTGTTTTATTTTCTGTTATTGTTGTCAAGGAAGGGCACATCATTGTTGGTAACTTTTGATCAGGAAAGTTTGAGTTGATTCAGTTGTAGTTTTGTGNTGCTTGTCAACCCTTTCAGGGAAGAAATTTTCTTTTTTTTTTTTTTTTTTTTTTTTTTTTTTCTGACTTCTATCACAAACTTATAGTAATGTTTTCTTGACTATAGTGCATTGCATTTCATAACATGCACACTTTATATTAGAGAATATCTTCTTTTTCTCTGATATATGCACAGCTAATCTGTAGGGGATCTCTTGAGCCTTTTAGACCTTAACCTAAAGGTGTTTGGGGTCAGTTTGAGTGTTTGGAGCTCTATACATCGGAAGGATGTTAGTGCTGCTTTAGGCTTTGTGTTTGTCCCTGTTCCCTGCATGGGAGTGTTTATGTAT
>VXBU01014855.1:8898-19248 GCA_013400315.1 Bombycilla garrulus
TGGAACCGGATCCGACGGGGCACGGAGCAGCAGCCCCGGGACAGAGCCCGCGGTGGGCGGTGGGCAGCCCTGATCCCTCTTCCCCATCTCCTGATCCCCTCAGGGTTGTTAATCCCCCTCTCCCAGGGTCTCCTCTCCCCTCAGAACCCGCCGCTCCCCTCACGGNTTTCCGTCTTGTTTTAGGCTTTTAGAACCATTGCTGGTCTCCCCAGCTCCAGCCCAGCTTGGGGAGCAGTGCAGTGCCCTGCTTTTCCCTGCTTTTCCGTGGTTTTAACGCTCCCTCTGCAGTTTGTGGTGCCGCAGAGATTTTGGGGATGAACATCGGTATCCTGCATCAGTGGGATGGCCTGGACTGGCTGCAGCACTCCTTGTCCTGTGGACTGCCTGTTCTCTTCATATCTTTAACTTTTGGGTGTAAACTTCATTTAGCAAAGCCTGTATTTTTCTAAAGTTTAATTTGAGTCATTTCCCCCATTTATTTCCCTCCAGTTACTAGTGTTCTGTGCTTCCAAGAAAACACTTCATGCATGCCATGAGGAAATGCTCTGTGGAAATGAGATTCAATTTAAGTGAGGTTAAAGTAAAATAAAGTTAAATAAAGTTAAATAAATAAAGTGAGGTTCATGACCAAAATGAATTCATTATGATAGCTCTTTATACAACACTTGAGTGCAGTAGGACTCTGCTTTTTGAGCTCATGATCAGTTTCCAAGACCAAGCAGAGCAGATTTTCAGATTCAGAGGGTGTGGATGCCGTGTGCTAACAGGATCTGTTGCTGTCGTGTTATCTGCAGGCAGCTACGGGAGTTACACCCCTGCTAGCCAGACCTTCCTTCAGGCTTGGAAATCCCTCTCCTGCAGGGGATCCCAGGCTGGGTTTTTGGACACACCAGCCCATCAGATGAAGCACAGGAGCTCTGAGGAGCAGCAGGAACACCTCTGAGTACCATTGTGGCCATTCCTGTGCACACAGGGCGCCTGTGCAGCTCCCCAGCTGCCACAGCAGGGACCCAGCCCTGTCCTCATTGTGGAATCATGGAATGGGCCGGGCTAGAAGGGGCTTTAAAGCTCAGCTTATTCCCCTATCCCAGTCCCCATACAGGCCTGGGACACTGGCAGGGATGAACCTCTCCTAAAGTGCTTCTTTCCACAGGTAGGAAATGTAGATTGCCTCTCAGGCATTCCCAAAAGTGTGCTGAGGATGGCTCTTCAGCAAGAGTGGAGATCAGGGTTGGTTTTTTTGTGAAACAGATTAAACCCACAATGTCCCTGCCCATGGCTGTGGGGTGGAACTGGAGGGGCTTTAAGGTCCCTCCCAACCCAAAGCACTCTGTGATTCTAGTGGAAAACATCAGTAATTTATCAATGCTGCCGATCATGTGATTTTCTTTTATTAAAGAGCATGCTTAGAGTTGTATAAAATAGTTGGAAACTGTGGGGAAAATTAAGCTTAAGATGGCTTCAAGATTTAGATTAGTCATTATCTCTGCCCTTGCCCAGATTTCTTCCTTCCATTTGTGTTGTGGTGGGATGTAATGAAGTCTTTTTGTTCCTGGTTTGGCTTACATGGGAAGGATGCTGTCACTTTGAAATGAAATCTGCCCAGTGACCATCTGTCTCCCCATTAGGATGAAGCAGGACATTGATTTAGGCAGTGGAATGATGAAAGATTTTCTTGAAAAAACAAATGAGCAATTTGCTTTTTTAAAGCCCCTGCCTCTGGCAAACTGTGCCTTCAGGCAGAACTCTGTGTACAGAGAGAGCTTCATACCCCGAGTGTGTCATAGATGCTTCCCCAAAAATAAACAGGGCCACCACTTCATTTATGTGACAATGAATAAAACAATTCCAGGTTTTGTTTAAGTGCCTACATTTGCATCTTGGGCAAATCCTCATTCAGAAGCTGTTGGAAATGTGAGACATCAAGGTCAGAGGAGCAATGGCTTTGTCACCCAAAAGCAAAAATTCTCTTGGTAATAGGAAAATGAATACTGTTGCCTTTGTAACTTAGCAATTAGGCTTTTACCAAATTTCTTCTGAAGCACAGCAGCAGTGATAAGTATTCTGAAAATACATGGACTGTCTTTACTGCTCTCACCTTTTCTCTAAATGTATAAACTGAAAATTTTAAGTGAGGGCAGTGACATTTTCTGGCAGGATTTGCTTTGTTTATTTTATTGTTGCCACTTATGTGTGTAGAGACTCAAAACACCTTTGTGTCAGATCACTGCCATTTATCATGCAGGAAGGGATTAATGTGCTGAGTTTGGGATCAGCTGATGGGGAACTGCTAAAATACAAAGGAAAACCTCCTCTGGTTGAGCGTGACACGGGTGAGCTGAGCAGCTTCTCCCTGTGTGTAAGAACTGGGTGAGTGAGAGGCTTTCCAGTTCTCCTGTGTGCTGTGCTTTTCCTGAAGCATTCTGTGGTGTCTGAGGTTTAAAACTGGAGCCATCATCTGGCTGTGTTATTTTCCAGACAAATCGGTCTCTCCATGTGGTTTAGAACCCCAGAGTGATTTGTGTTGGAGGCGACCTTAAAGCTCATCTCGTTCCAAGCCCTGCCATGGGCAGGGACACTTTCCACTGGAATGCAGCCCCAAAAAGAGGTGCCAATCATTTCTAGAAGCTGGGAATTGCTGGATTTCTGTGGCACTTGCTGTCAGTGAAGGCATCTCCGTGTGTAGCATATGTGACCCATTTTTGACGTCTTGAAATGGTCTCATCTGCTCCAGTTTCCTTCTTTGGCATTTTTAAGGTTCTTGTGCCTGTGGACCACATGAATGAAATCATGTCTAGGAATAGATTCAGCCTTGCTCAGCATTTATTCTGGGAACACTTTGGAGCTGGCCACTTTTGAAAAGCAGTGTCAGAGGCCCAGTTTGGAAGATAACCGCAGCATAAAGGCAATCGAGCAGTCGATTCCACGTGGGACAGTGAGCTCGTTCTCTTGAGCAGCAGCCCCAGAGCGGCTCTCCCGTGGTCCCCACCCCGGGGATGTTTGAGGGGATGTGTGAGGGGATTATCCCGCTGCAGCTCAGCAGCCTGGGTGCCTGGCAGTGGGAGGGAGCAGGCAGATGGCATTTCTGAGCCCGGCGTGTTTCATCCCGCACCTCCCACCGCTGCTGCTCCGTCCCTCAGCAGCGTGGGAAGGGCTCAGGCTGCTCCCCACCACTTCCCACTGCGTCTGCTCCGGGCTTCCCCGTTCCTGCAGCCCCCAGCCTGGCAAGCACCTGAGCCACAGGAACATTTCAGCCTGTGGTGTGTTGGCAGAAGAGCTCACCATCCCCGTGCTGACTGCTCCTAAAATGCTAACGCCTAAAGTAAGAAGGGTGAGCTAAAACTGAAGTGCCACGTGAGGAATGTTTGGCTGAGGGAGTAGAAGGGGGTGTTACTGACTGCTTCATCTCCTGGGACAGCTGGGGATTAATGCACCCACAGAAAACTTTGTGTTATCCAGCTAGTTATCAAAGTGAGCCTGGCTAGAAAATATTCTACCAAGTTGTTTTTCCTAATTTAAAAAACCTTAGGAAATGTGAAAGACAAAAAGTCATGAACAGAATGAACATAGCAAGGCAGTATCCTGTACCCTTCAGGAATGCCAGATCCAGCAACACACAGATGGATGAGTCCCAGGAATAAAGCATTTCTGGTGTGCTCCCACACAGGATTCTTGTGGAAAGAAACGTCCAAGTCCAGATTCTCATTTGCAGAGCATCTCCTACTCACAGCACTTCAGGCCGTTTCCAAGAACAGCTGCTGAGCAGAGCAGGCATTTGGCTGTTTCTGCATCATCCCAGGGCTGGTTTTACTTAGGTGTTCTGCAGCCTGGGCCCACCCAGCAGCTCCCTGAGCTTCAGATTTTGCTTCTTCAGTTCCTTCATCTTACAAGAAAAATACATTGTTCAGTTTTGCACTGATTTTGTCCATTTTGTTATCTTATGTTCAGTTTAAGGTGTTTGCACTCCTGTTTCCCTCCTTGCTGATTGAGTCGTGCAGAGCCTGGGAGGAATTCACATTTAGGAGGCCTCTCCCATTGTCTTGTAAGGATTGACCTTTCCCAGAGATATCTACGGTGAACTTCATTCACACCTTCAACTTCTCCAGGAGCAGCTCTAAGCTGGTTTTCAGATGTAAAACAGGCCTGTGCTGTTACCTCCCAGACATCCTTTTGTTAATTTGTTGGGAGTTTTTGGTTGAAGAATGGACTTTATTTGCATGTAGATAGTAAATTACCTGTTACTAAAACAGAACTAGACATTAATTACATTATTTGAATGTAGATAGCAAACTGTCTGTGTGCTAGGTAGAACTAGCTGGTGATTTTAAAAGATATTTAGCTTTCAGTTAGGGTTAGGAACATTCCCATTGTTGTTTAAAAAGGAGTTGGCCTCAAGCACTGCCATCCACACATTACTGCTCACCTGGTGGCAGGATCCACTTGGGAAGTGTTCCAGAACCATCGTTATCCTTAAAAAGTCTCAAAAGTTCCTCGGTTTTTTATGAATCCCTTTGTGTTCGTTAAGGATTGGTAAGTGTTGTTTTGGCCATGAGTAAATTTCCAGGGTTTACAGGGATTTAAGAGACTTCCACGAGAGGGTGCAGCAGCTCAGCAAAATCCCATCTAAACCAGACGAGCCTGTCCCCACTGTGGGCATGCTTGAACTCATTTCATGCATTAATTTGTGTATTTACATCAGCTTCCAAATCGGATGGGTGCTTCAGAAAATCAGTTCAATGTCCCAGAGTGTCCCTCCAGTCTGGTACTTTTTGGTGTCCATTGTTACCTGGTCTCAGGTAACAATTCCTGCAAATGCTCACTACATGCACTTTCAAAATAAAGTATAGGGATTTTTTTTTAAGATGTTATTTTTTCAGTTTGGAGGCATCATTAATTTCATCCTCAGACTGGTCCAGCTGCAGAAGGAAACTCCGCCCAGAAGGCTGAGTTCTGGAGAAACTGCTGAGCTGAGCATGAGTGACGGAACAGAAAGAGAAAAAGGTTCTGTGCTAAATGATTTCTTGTTCCATGAGACAGTCAGGAGCGCTCAGGAGTGATCCCAGCTGGTCACTCCTGCTGGGACGACGTCCTGAAAGCACACACGTGTTGTCTGCTCGCACAGGCCAAGGGTCGAGGTCCAGTCCTCTGCCTGGGGCACTAAAATACCTCTGCAGAAATGATTAACTCCTGACAAATTTCCAGTAAAAGGGCCCACCTTGGAATCATGTGTTCCCTGACCAAATTCCCGATATTCCAATATCCAAAATCCAATCCAAATTCCAATATCCTAAATCGCTTCCTGAGATAAGATTATTTGATAGTGAAATAACCAGAGCTGTGGTGATACTCATATATAATATGATTTTTTTTTCCACTATAAGTGCTGTTTTCACCAGACTTGATATTCAGTAGGAGAAACAGCATGCTCTGCTCACAAAACTTTTAATTACTAGTTCAAGATATTACAAGAGGGAGAGTTTGAGACCAAGGAAATTATTTTGGTTACTGCCAGTTACAAGTGTGAAAGTTGGGTCTGAATTCAGAAGGTTTCATCGATTAATTGGAACCACTCTCATTTTGGGACTTTTCTTTTGAGGTTTACTAAAAAGTCCCCAATACACAGTGAATATGTAACCAACAAGAAAATTTTTATTTTCAGGACTAGCACCACCTTCTTCCATTGACCATGACCAGATTGTCATGTATAAACAGGTAAGGTCTGGAGGTGAACAGAATGAATGAGCAGAACAAAATTAATGAACAGAAATTAATTAATAAATGAATTTAACAAGTAGAAAATTTCATCTTGACGTGTTCAGACTGTGACATTTCTGCCTTGCTTGTCTCGAGGACCGACCACAGCAGGTGGAGCCCAGTAGGTGTCAGTCCAGTCAAGGCTGTGAATAAACCTCTGCTGCCCTCCTGCCTCTTCCTTCCCATCAGTGAAACCTGGCTGGCATCATTTCAGCACATCCGAGATTCCCTTTTCCCTGTTGGTAACTTTTAATAAATGTCTGCATCGCTGACCTTTCCTTTCCCGGGGTGCTCACCTACCCTGGCTGGCTGGCGAGAGCTCAGGGTCGTGTTCGCAGTGTGATTGGCATTTGCCACCAAGCACTGGGATGGAAAAGCACAAATCCAGGCACTGGGAGCTGCCCTGAGGGGAAGAATTTGGGAGCTCAACATGACCTGAGCTGGCCCCCAGAACCTCCCCCTGCCCTGGGCTGAGCCCCAGTGTGAGCAGCAGGGCAGGGGAAATTCTGCCCCACTCAGGTGAACCCCACCTGCAGAGCTGCCCCCACATCTGGGGCCAGCACAGCAGGGACATGGAGCTGCTGGAGAGAGCCCAGAGGGGAGCATGGAGTTGCTCCAGGGCTGGAGCCCCTCTGGAGCCAGGCTGGGACAGGAGAAGCTGCAGGCAGAGCTCAGAGCCCCTGGCAGGGCCTGGAGGGGCTCCAGGAGAGCTGCACAGGGACTGGGGACAAGGGACGGAGGGACAGCACACAGGGAATGGATCCCAGTGCCAGAGGGCAGGAGGGGGGGGGATGGAATTCCCAGAGCAGCTGTGGCTGCCCCTGTTCCCTGGCAGTGCCAAAGGCCAGGCTAGACATTGGGGCTGGGAGCCCCTGGGACACTGGGAGGTGTCCCTGCCATGGCACGGGTGGAATGAGGTGAGATTTCAGGTCTTTACCTCCCAAACCATTCTTCAATCCCTTTGTTCCTTGTCTGCACGGTGCAGTTCGTCAGCTTGTGTGAAACACCAGAAAGGACAATGAACTTTCCTGTACTGGCCTGTGTTTTAGGAAGTGAAGAACTGTTCATTGTGCAAGGGTTGAGGTGGAAAAGGAGTTCTGTCATTAGAAAAAAATGTGTTGGAGCCTGAGAGCTTTGTTGTTTTATCACAAACATTTTAGTCAGTTTCCCCTCTTTTCATCAGCGAATCCAAGTGTGCATACTGATTATCCTGTATTTGCAAGTCAGAGTTGTAAATTGCTGTATTCAGCTGGGGCCGTTTACCATCTGAAAGAAATAATTAAAGCTTTCTTTCTCTTGCTTAAGATTTAAACATGTATTTAAAGATGAGATCATGCTTTCGTGGTGGTCAGAGTTTCTTTCTATATTTGTGCGGGGTGGCCTCAGAAATGGGTGTCCGAGGGTCTGGTGTGCTGTGTTTCCTTTAATTATATATTTGACTGGGGAAAGATGGTTATTGCAGCCTCTGTCTCTGCCTGGTTCCATCCTCCCAGCCCCAGTGCAGCGGGAGCTGTGCCCACCCCAGTGTGCAGATCTGCCATATGTGCCTCTTATTTATAGCTCATGCGTGAAGGGAGCTATTCCAAAGTGGTAATTTCTGTTCTGGTGGTGGCACATAAATACAAGTGTGTGTGTGTGTGTGTGTGTGAGCAGCTCCTTCTCCCTGAAGGAGGGTGTGACACATCCCAGTCACCCTGCCTGGGAACGCTCCAGTCCAGACAGACTGGGAGCCTCTGTCTGATGCTTCAGACACTCAAGAGCTCAATTAATTTATAGATGATAATCTGTTTTCAGCTCCTGCAGATACAGATGCCACCTTTACTCAGCCTCTCTTGAGTCATTCTCTCTCCAAGTGCATTGGAGAGGGACTATTTACAAGGATGTGGAGGCACAGGACAAGGGGAGGTGGCTTCAGGCTGACAAAGAGTAGGTTTAGATTGGATAAAATTCTCCCCTGTGAGGGTGGGGAGCACAGAGCAGCTGTAGCTGCCCCTGGATCCCTGCAAGTCCAAGGCCAGGTTGGACGGGGCTTGGAGCAGCTTGGGATAGTGGAAGGTGGGACTGGATGGGCTTTAATGTCCTAATCCCAACCCCAAAAAGTCTGTGATTCTCTGGGGCTCCATTTCTGTAATTTGCTGGGGCAATGGCATATCCTACCTGCATTATAAATGTAGCTGTGCAGTATTTTCCAACTGTGCTGTACAGCTTGTGCCACCTTAAAACAAGTTTCCTTCCAGCTGCCTGTGTTTTCTGTATGTGTAATTTCATAGAGTCACTGAGCACAAGGAATGAAAGACCGGCTCTAAAAAGAAAACAAGAGCACGAGTTGTGGAAGCCCAGAGTGGTTTGGGGTGGAAGGACATCCCAAAAGCTTGATCCACCTTCCACTATCCCAGGATCCAAGCTCTGTCCAACCTGGCCTCGGACATTTCCAGGGATGGGGAGCCACATCTTCTCAGGGCAGATAACACAATAGGTGTTCCATCAACAGGAATGTTCCATTCTGAAGTGACCGACTCCTGTTTAGGTTATCTTATCTGGCCACGACTGGTGCTGCGGATGCATTGTGTTGCGGCGGTGTCCGTGTGAAGTGCCGGCCGTGCCGGGCCGGGGATTTGTCGGGAGCAGGCGGTGATTCAGCAGGGAAGCACGCCAGGCCGGCACGGCCAGCTGCACCGCCCGTGCTCCCTCACACGTACCGCCAGGAGGTGACAGCACGGGCACGGCTTTGGGACAAAGGGAGCCCAGAACTGTGCTCTTCATCAGTCCCACCTATAAACCACTCTTCAAGTAAACAATAGCTGCCTTAAGCGCGTTATCACAGCACTGTTTGGGTTGGGAAAAAACCCGCAAACTCATCTCATTCCACCACCCTGCCGTGGGCACGGACACCCTCCACAGATCGGGTAGCTCCAACCTGGCCTTGAGCACTTTCCGGGCTGGGGCAGCTACAGCCTCCCCGGGAAACCTGTTCCACTCCACGCCGGCTTTTCCGGAGTGTGTCACCGGCAGGAGCACAGCCCCGATCGGGGCAGCGCCGTGCCAGGGGCTGCGTGTGGGTGCACCGAGTGACTCAGGGTGACTTCGCTCGGGGATGGGCTCCCTGTTTGTCTCTTACTCATTAATTAGCACGGCTGGCTGCAGCCGCTCTCCCCGAGAGCTCAGCGAGGCTCAGGGTGCCGTGCTTGCCTTCCGTGAGGACGGCGCGTTCCTCCGTGCTGCGTGACTGGAGCGCCCGGGCTGCCGCGGCTCGTTCCCGGCGTGTTCCCGACTCATTCCCGGCTCGCGTGCGAACCCCACGCACACAGCGCCGTGCTCGGGGACATCCCTGCCTCCCTCCCTCCCCGCCGGCCCGAAACGAAACGCTCGGTGCGTGACAAATCAAACGCGAAGGGGCCTCTTGTCCTATCGCTCTGGGGAACGGCCTCGGGCGGCGCTTTCGGTTCTCGCCGCTGACACCGGTGCGGGGCGGGCTGGGCACGGGGCGTGCTGCAGCCTGGCCGGCGCCGCGGGGGGACCGGCCCCGGGGCGGGGGGAACCGGCCCGAGAGGACCGGCCCTGGGGCGGGGGGAACCGGCCCAACCCGCCCGCGCTCCGCCCCGGCCGGCGCGGCTCTCGCAGCTCCCTGGCAGCGCTATTTAAATGAGCGAGTGAGGAGGAGCGCAGCGAGACAGGGCGGGATGCGCGCCCGGACGCGTCCCTCGGCGCGCACACGGCGGTGCTGACCCCGCACCGGTCAGGGTGTCCCGGCACCGCCCCGGCGCCCGCCGTATTTATTCCATCCCACCCCCCACCGGCAAAGCGATTTCGCTCTGGAGTTACCGCGGATTGGGGTCAGGACGCGGGAGCAGCGCCGAGGGAGCCCGCGCCGGTAGGTCCCGGCTGCCCGGCAGCTCCGCCGCGCTCAGGTTCCGTCTCCGGGCTGCTGCTTTTATTGCTGGCTGTCGAAACGCGTCTTGCGGCCGGCGGAGCGGCTTTGTGGAGCAGAGGAGGTGCGGCTCGCGTGCGATGGCGAGCGCTCGGGGAGCGAACCCCCCCGGCCGGAGCCCGGCGGCTGCAGAGCTCGGCGTGCGGAGCATCGCTGCGGGAGCGCTCCTGCTGCTGCTGCCGCTGGGACGGGAGCGCCGGCAGAGCCCCACACTCGGCCTTCTCGCTGCTTTATTTTTAGAGTCGTTGGGGGATCCGGCTCCGCTCGCTGAGGCGGCTCTGTAAAAATAGCAGCAAAAGTTAGATGCTGGTGGAGCGAGGAGTATAAATGTTGAAGCAGCAGCGGAGGTATGGCCGGAGGAGATCAGAAGTCACTTGCTCAGCACGCTGGCGCTGCGGGGTCCTTGAGCCCTGGCAGATCCTCTCGGTCCTCGCCAGGGCACTGAGACCTGGGCTGCATGAACGGGGAACATCTCATTCTCTTCGGAGTCCAGGATTTTTAAACCTTTGAAGTTACCTTTGGTGGTTTGGAGGAATTGCCTGGGAAGAATAACAGATACACCGGTGACTGCGGGGTTAACTGCCAAACAGATATACCAGTTGCTTTAAATTTAATCTAAAAATAATAAAACTGGAGAGGCACAACTTTTTTTTTTTTTTTTTTTTTTT
>VXBU01014855.1:19273-51842 GCA_013400315.1 Bombycilla garrulus
CCTGACGTGCTGTTTCCCAGGGAAATGGAAAAGCCTTACAAACGAATGTCCCAAAATACGGAAGGCTCAATGAGAAATTTTCCAGATCAAATCATCAGTAATAAGATATTACTGCCAAATTTTCCCCGGCTTTTTGGGATTTTGTTTTGAAGTGAGGAGAAACTTTGCTCGGAATGCATTTATCCAGGAAGTAATCCTTAATGTGCTCCACTCTGAACATTAAGCCTGCATGTGAGATTGAAGAAGGTTTAATTAAATGTAATCAAATATTACAGGATTCCTGATTAAAAGGCGTCCGAGACACACTGCTTATTTGTGCTTTAAAATAACACAATTCTGCAGCTTGCAAACAACGTCTTCCTCGGTTCCTGAGTAACCATCACCCTTCTGTTTGCTTCCCTGCCCAGTTTTAATTCCTATTGCCCAGCGTGGCGAGAGGAGCGCGGTGTGTCACCAGCGAGGGCGACGGGGGGGCGAGGGCGGGGACGGGGACAGGGCAGGGACGGGCTGCGAGCCCTGGAATGGCTCCGAGCCACGGCAGGGTTCCCTCGTGGCCCCGCTGAAGTCCGTGGGAAGTTTTCCGCGGGTCTCCAGCGGCTCCCGGCGCTGCTGCCGGGGGATGTGGGAGGTGGCACGGGGGAGGACACATGCCGATGGAATGGGAACGTGTAGGTTCGCTCCTCCGGTGGGAGAGGAAATGGTGCAGGAATGTCTGAAATGTGTGTGGGGGACGTGTCTCATGCTGCTCAGGTCTGCGTGTGAGGGAGGCGCAGGAATCGGCGCTGTCATGTTCGCTCCCGCGGAACTGGATGAACCCGAGCGCTCTTGTTTGTTGAACATCCTGACAGGGAGGAGGCGTGGGACCATCCTCCTTCCCTGCCCACCCTCGGGGGACTGCGTGTGCGTGCCGGAGTGTCTCAGAGCCGGCATGTGCGGGGAGATGAGGAGTGTGGGTTTGGGATTAATTAGCCCGAGTTTAGCTGTTTTCATGCTTTACGTGCCTAAGGGCTACCCGCAGTCACAGCGAGGGGAGGAGTTTGCTGTTGCTGGCTCGAAATCCTCTCCAGGGGTGATCTTGTTCGTGTCAACCATGAGCAATTAGAGAGATTAACTGTCTTGTTTTCCTTTCTGCCCTAGGTTGATTCTTGGGAGGCTCTGGGACATTTGAAAGTGATTTGGAGAGAGCAAAGTCTGTGTCCGATGGACACTGAACCCCAGCCAGCCTGCGTGGTGCCCCAGGCTCCCTGCCCAGGAATGAAGTGCTCTCCTTCCGAGGACTTTTCTCCCCAGGTGAGGCTGGCTGAAAAGATCCCACCGGTGAAGCCTTGCTTCAAGAAGAAGCAGCAAGTGCAGAAGAGACTGGACACGCAGACCCTGCGGGCGCTGAGGCCCATCTTCACCAGCTTGCTGGGAGCTGGGGCCTTGGATAGGGTCTTTGTGCCCCGAGGCCAGCGTGCTGGCCACGGTGATTTATGTGAACCTGCTGTGAAAAAGACTCTGGACCTCGGTACCTCTTGCCCCCCGGCAGAAAATAATGTGACTGTGCTGATGCCAACAGCTCCAGATGTGCAGGGTCAGCTGCCAGGAGCTCGTCCTTCCCCCGGGCATCCTGACCAGGATGTCCAGTCAGGAGAGCAAGGGTTCTCCCCAGAAACCCCTGGAACTGCTGCTGATAATGGTCATGAATCATTCCAGGATCATCCTTTGCACCCAAGTGCTAGTGATGGTGCAGCTTGTCCTTTGTTCCCTGACAAGGTTCTGGAAAGCTACACATCTGGCTTACTCCAGGAGAACAGCTGTCCAGTGCAATACAGCTTGACCCCAAGCAATAAATTCAGTGCTGGGATATTCCAGGACAAAAGTGAAGAAGCTTCCCTTGACCTGGTGTTCGAGCTCTTGAACCAGCTGCAGTATCACACCCACCAGGAGGACGGGGTTGAAATCTGTGTGGATTTTCTCCAGGGCACTTGTGTTTATGGCAGTGATTGTCCCAAGCACCACACGGTGTTACCCTATCACTGGCAGGTGAGGAGGACAGCAACCCAGAGGTGGCAGAGTGTGACCAACGATTCCCAGGAGCACCTGGAAAGGCTTTACTGCAACCCTGACAATGACAAGATCAAAGTCAAGTATCGGTAGGTAACTGAATTTACTCCCGTGCTGGGAAGGGTGCAGAAATAGAACAGGATGTGCCTTTCTTTTTTTTTCCTGGCATTTGTATCCAAGTGTGTTATAAACCCTGGGATGATGTTTCCTGATTTATATCTGACAAGTTTAACTCAGCAAAAAATCTCTGTACACCTGTAAAACTGTAAAACTGTTATTCAGCATCTGGAATGTGTTCTTTGAAGCTGGAGGACTTGGAGTGTGTGAAATAAGAAGACTTGGGCTCTGTAGGAATTCAGAGACTTGTGGAATGCTGTGCTTGTTCTTGGCGTTCCTAATTAGTCTTTGTGTTGGACAGAGTGGCAGCGTGAAAGAGCCTTGGCAGCGCTGGGGACAGGAATGACAGAGCAGTTGTGTCACTGTGAGCACAGCCTGGCCGTGCACTCCCAGCACAGTCTGCATCATTCCATCCCAAACAGCTGAACCCGAGCTCTGGGGAGACCCTGGGAAAGGGCACTGACAGTAAATGGGGATGTTTCAGCTAAATCCCGGTGAGCAGCCTAAGCCACGCTGTCAGAAACGCTGATCATCTCCACTGTTAAAGCAGTTATTGGAAGTTATTGTTTGTCTGTACAGAGCTGTGTTTATTGACTCATTTTCTAAAATTAGCCAACAGCTGTTAGGTTGATGTGGCTGTGTGACCCGTGTGGGCTCCTGCACCCCCAGAGCTCAAACTTCTTCAGCTTCTGCCCTGCAGGTTCCACTTGGAGGAGCAGTGGAGAACAGTGATGTGTACAGGGTCCAGTCAGGGCAGGGTGCAGATTGGGTCGGTTTTTTCCTGAAGGAAGTGTGTGGTGCACATTGTGGCAGGGCAGATAAGAGAGGAGAAGTTTGCCAGGCTGGCACAGCTCCAGTTCAAAGTGACATTTCTGGAGTGAAAACTTCACACTGCATGTGCCACCCGAATGCTTCAGAGTTCTGCTCACTGCCTCTTCATCCTTTAAGTTTCTGAAGGAAGTATATCCCTGCTTTCTCAATATTTTATTTTTTTATTTATCCAGCCGAGATTTCTCATTCGGCACCAGAGACCAAATCTAGTGCATAAAGTCAGCGTTAATCTTTACTTTCACTTAATTTGGTGTTGGATTAGACACTAAATCCAGCCTTTCTGATAGACTCAAACTGGTTTGGGTTGGAAGGGACCTTAAATATAATCTCATTTCACCCCTGCTGAGGCAGGGACACCTTCCACTGTCCCAGGCTTCTCCAGCCCCAGTGTCCAGCCTTGGCTTGGGCACTGCCAGGGATCCAGGGACAGTCACAGCTGCTCTGGACACCCTGTGCCAGGGCCTTTTTAGTGATGGCAATATCAGAATATGGATGCCCCACACTGAAATTGAAAACGAAGTAGGATATATAGTAGGGAGCAACTATATTTTAAAGAACTGTCTTGAAGAAATATGCCAGTCTTTGATAAAAATTGAAAAATCTTGTGGGTGCACAGCAGGTAAAATTTGCTGTGTTTTGCAACAGAAGAACTTCTATTTCCCAAGTGTTAGAAATGATTTCTGAAAACAAAACAGCACAGGCAGAGACAAGCCCATTAAATGATTGAACTTTGAGCTCTGTGCAAATGAGTAAATGGTTTTCTTTTAGAAGTTGTGTCACTTCCACAATCCATCGCTGCCCATGAGCTCTGTGTCCTAAAGAATGGACTTGAGAATGATGAATGGTAAGGGACACAGTGCTTGGTCATGGCTTAGTCACCCCCAGCCTGGGCAGCTGCTGTGCAGTGACACCTGCCTGGCACTGGGTGTGCAGGTCCCAGCCTGCTGGGGCTGAGGGACGTGCATTTCTGCCAGTCTGATCCAGCTGGGATGGGGTTGGCAGGTGTGTGCCAGAGACCGGGCATTCCCTGAGGGTGAGGGAAGGCAGAGGAGCAGCATGGGCCGGGGACAGCCGGGTGGGACACTGCCCTGGGCTGGACACTGCCTGGGAGTACAGACCTGACCTTGCTGGGCTGCGTGGGTTCTGCCAAACCGCACATTTACACTGGATACTGGGGAGAAATTCCTCTCTGGGAGGGTGTGAGGCCCTGGCACAGGTGCCCAGAGCAGCTGTGGGTGTCCCTGGATCCCTGGCAGTGCCCAAGGCCAGGCTGGACAGGGCTGGGAGCTGCCTGGGACAGTGGAAATGTCCCTGCTATGGCAGGGGTGGAATCAACTGATCTTTAAAATCCCTTCCAGCCTTGGAAGAGCTTCACATCTGACTAAGTGCCACTGAGACCTTTGGAGTGAAGCTCAATTTAAGACCAGAGCTTATGATTTCAAACTTTGAGTCTGATCCTCCTTAGAACTTTGACTTGCCAGGCTTTGAGGTGGGAAGTCAGTGTTTTACTGTGCACCATCACCAGCTTCTTATGCAACATCCCCTTGTCTGAGGAGACCCTGCGAGGTGTGGGGAGCCCCAGCTGCGTGGTGGCCACCGGGGCTGCTGCCCTGTTGGTCACTGGGGCTGCTGCCCAGCGTCCCTGCGCTGTGTCCCCTGGCAGCTCGGGCAGCAGGGAACGTGCCCCGCCAGCGCCGCGTCCCATGGTGACAGCATTATTTGTTAAAGCCATTAATCTCCCGTGGTCAGACGAGCTTTGCAGGCCTGTCTGCTCCCTGGCAGCCAGAGGAAACGCCTGCTCAGCACTCAAGGCTGCTGTTTGTCCTGCCCTGTGTCCCACACGCTTTTGGGGGTGTGGTGTGGGGCGGAATCCTGGCACCGGCGCTGCCCCCGGGGATCTGGGCCTTTCCAGAAAGTGGTGGCTATCAGCTCAATTAGGGAATGAGCTCTAAATTAGGGTGTTCTTCAAGGAGCTATTTATATAAACCTTCCTTCCTCCTAATTATTGGGATGAGTAATAATGGAGATAAGTTATTGAGATGAGTAATGTAAAATGCACATTAAGCTGTTGCCTCTCACCTAAGGGAATGTGATCTCAGAGGAGTGGTAAACCTTGTTTAGTTACTTTGTAATGCAACTCCTTCAGCTGCTTCCTGCAGTTTGGCCTCAAACTGAGTGTTTATCATAAATTACTTACTTTTTTTTTGTATTCCTGAGTCTGCCAAGTATGTAAAACCACATACCAAGCTATCTAAACAAATGGGGGAACATCAGCTTAAACAGGTTAAAGTGCTTAGAAGCACTCAGTTTTCTCCATGGATGTGAGGAGAGGCCCTGGAGAAGTTCCAGCTTGCAGCAAAGAGAGAGCAGTGCCAAGTGCTGCTTTCCAGCAGGAGATGCCCACGTTGGGATATTTTAAGATGCTCTTTGCTAAGGGGAAATACTTGGCTGAGGAGCTGAGCAGGTTTCCCCACGCACACACACACCTGTCCTATCATGCACACACTGCTTTTCAAAACAAGCAACAGCATTGGAGATTACAGGAGGATTTGTTTAAAACAACTCTGCAGTTCCTGACCCATCAGTTCCCCCTGCTTTGGCTGAAAATTCCACTCTTTGTCTTGGCTGAAAAGGCTCCCAACTCACCTGACACAGCAGCTTCTTTCTGTTGCTTTGATTTCTTTCCTCTTTCTTTCTTTCTTTTTCCTGTAATTTCTGTAAGTTTTATGACTGGCTCCTTGCAGCTACAAGAAGAGAGGCCAGAATGGAGTGGCTGCAATGGGGGAAAAACAGTGGGACATGTTCTGCCTGAGAGCTGCTCTCTTCTGTGCACACTCGTGGTTCCTGGGTGAAGTCAATAAATGGCAACAGCACAAGAGGAAACTCAAGCTGTCCTGGGGAGGTTCAGCTTGGATATCAGCAGGAATTTCTCCATGGAAAGGGTGGCCAGGCACAGGAAAGGTCTGTCCAGGGAGGTTTGGAGTCCCCATCCCTGGAGGTGTCCAAGGAACGATTGGACGTGGCACTCAGTGCTCTGGGCTGGGTGACAAGGTTGGACTCGGTGTTCCTGGAGGTCTTTTCCAACCTAAATGATTCCATGACTCTGCAAATACAGAGTGTTCCACTGGAGTTATCAGGGGGCATGTGAAGGGACTGGGAAAGGAAGGCACGGACACAACGACATGTACAGGAAACTGGTTTTCCTTCATTCCTCCATGTGTGGGATGGCTGCTTCTCTGGTGCTGACGTGGTAAAAATCATACAGAGCACGGTGGAGGCATTTCAGGCATGGAATCATGGAATCACAGAGTGCTTTGGCTTGGAAAAGACCTGAAAGCCCAGGCAGTGCCACCCCTGCTATGGCAGGGACACTTTCCACTGTCCCAGGCTGCTCCAAGCCCTGTCCAGCCTGGCCTGGGACACTGCCAGGGATCCAGGGCCAGCCACAGCCTCTGTGGGCAGCAGTTGTTTGGGGAGTTCTGCGGGTCCCTGGCCCATCAAATAGTTAAATTTGAGAAGTTTTCTGTTCGACCCACACAGTGCAACAGTGTGTGAGATAAGGCATGTGTTAGTGATAACAGGGAGATGGGAAACCAGCTGAGAGTCCCTCTGCCTGGATTTGGGGGAGGTTCTTGGCTATACCCTCCGAGTGGCTGGGAGCTGCTTTTCATTCCTTTCCAGCAGGAATGCAAGGCAGAGCCTCGAATGAAACTCCTGTGAAGTGATTTTGGAAGTGTTTGCCTTGTGCTGTGTGGGTTCCTTTTTCCTTTCATTTCCATATGAAATGAAACTGATTGGCTCCTAGCTGTACCGGCCGGGGAGGCCCTGAGTGCTGTGAGGAGCTGTGAGGGACCAGCAGTCGCTGCCGTCCCTGCTCTTGTTTCCTGTCAATAAACAGATTGCACTTTGGGGAACAGCTGTCACCTGGCTGCAGGTTGAGGTCAGGCTGTTCCTGGCAATAAAGCTGCCCTTCCTGAAACAAAGATCAGGGATTGCTGTCAGGAGCAGCCGCAGGGAAGGCAGCAGGCACAGTGCTGTGACAGGACTGCCCAGGGGGCACAGAGGGGCTGTGACAATGATTTGCTCAGCAGGAGCAGTGATCATGAAGTTCCTTCCTGCTGGGTACTCGGATTTGTTGGAATCAGGAGGGATTTGAGCTGAGTAATAATTGGGAATCTGACTCTTGTAGTTACATGTACACAGGAGTGCTTTTTTGTGGGGGAGGAGGTTGATTTTGGAAGGTGTAACGTGGAACATTCATTTTTAGGAAAAGCCTGGAATGACAGGACACGGGGGAATGAATTTCCACTGCCAGAAGGCAGAGATAGACGGGATATTGGATGGGATATTCCTCCCTGTGAGGATGGGGAGGCTCTGGCATGGGTTTTCCATGGAATTGTGGCTGCCCCTGGATCCCTGGCAGGGCTCAAGGCCAGGCTGGAGCAGTCTGGGATGGTGTGAGGTGTCCCTGCCCGTGGCACTGCATGAGCTTTAGGGTCCCTGCCTGTGGCAGCTCTGCAGCCACTCAGAGCCGTGCTTGTGCTCCTGTAAAACAGAAATAGTTTAGGTTGGAAAGGACCCTTAAAGGTTATCGAGTCCCATGCCCTGCCAGGAGCATCTTCTACCCATTTAACAATTAAACAAACAAAGAAACCCCTCCCAAACACACCCGGGGCCGCTCAGAGCCCTTGGAGCGCGGCCTGGACAGGGACCCCGCGTTGGTGCTGCCCTGCAAACACCAGGTGTAGCTGGGCTCTGAGTAAGGAAACAGGGAGCCTGTGGAGTCCTTGGGACGGGGGGATGTGTTCAGCATTCTCACTGCTGTGGAGTTTTAGAATTCGCCCGTGCCTCACAGCCCAGCCCCCCCTAACCCCAGACCTCGTGTTCAGGAGCGGCCAGGAGTGGGTTCTTGGGAAGAACAAACAAGTTCTGGTACAGTCTCTTCTCCTCCAGCAGCCCTGCCTCAAGGACTTCCTGATCCAGAGCTGGGAGGGTTACTTTTATTATTATTGAAATTGTTTTTATTTTCCCTGCCAGGCATTCATCTAAGCTGTATGTACACACACACATGTTTGGGCCAGTGTGTCAGCAGTTGTTTCAGATTTACAAGCTGGCCCCCTCACTGTGAAAATTCCAGAAGATTGCTTTTGCAAGCATCCCAGTCTCCAGTTGTAAAGGCAGGGAAAAGCAATCTTTTTAAAAAAAAATAAACACAGGAAAACCAGCAAAGTCACTACTTCTGGATTCTTTTATCCCCTCCTGAGGATGGAGGCTTTAAGCTGAGAGGGAGATGTGTCTGTAGCACCTTTCCCCAGCCTGAGGTGTGACCTCCCACGTGGCCCTCAGTCACCACAGAGAGAAGCAGCGTGACTGGTGAGGGGGCAAGTTCAGTGAAATCTGAAACTCATGTGCTGCTTGCTGCCCCTCTCTGGGGTTGGAGTTGGGCAGCCACTGATGAGATCAAGGCTCAGAGGGGTTGTTTGTGCTCCTGCCCTGCTGCACAGGTTCCTGTGTGCCTGTCACACACCTTGCAGCCCACTCCTGGTTCCTGCAGTGTTGGGAAGAGCAGCTGATGAACATCCCTTGGGAACGTTCCCTGGGCCTTTTCCTCCCGTGTCCCTGCAGTGGGAGCATGTTTGGCTCTGCTGCCTGAGCTCTGCTGTTCCTATTTCAGTACCTGTGCTTCAAAAATTAAACTCCTGGTTGGGTGCTCAGCTCTGGCACAGGCTGCCTGCTGGAGTCCCCAGCCCTGGCCATGTGGCGCTTGGGGACATGGGTCAGTGGTGGCCTTGGCAGTGCTGGGGGACGGTCCGAGAGGGCTTTTCCACTTTCACCAAATCTGTGATTTCTCAGATCTTTTGAAACCAATACCCTTCAAGTGATGTTTGGTTTCATACAGGAGTTTAAACACTCCCACCCAAAGTCCCCCACCCAAAGCTGGGCTCATCTCTGGGAGAGTCCTTCCCCTGCAGCTTCAACCAAGTGCACAAACAAGATGAAATCTTGCTGCTGTGGTGTCACCAGGAAGTGCCAGTGCCTCGTGTGCTGCAGTAACTGAGCTCAGTGAGGCTCTCCCAGCCCCAAAAGCTCCTCAAGCCCGTTTGGCTTTTTGAAGCCCCTGAGCTCCGGCCCCGCGGAGAATTGCTGCTGCAGAGAGGAACTGGTTTAGTCAGAGAGAGAAGATCACCAGTTTCAGCGTGGCAGGGGGTGTGAGGGTGAGCCGTGCTGTGTCTCACAGCTGTTCTGATGGGAACAGGTTTCATTTCCTGCTCGGGCCCTGCCGCTCGCAGCGTTTCTGTTTTTTCTGAACCTGTTTGCGGTAACTCGCGCCGCGTCCCCGAACTCGGAGGGGAGCTGCAAACCACACGTATTTTCAGAGCCCTTACAAAACAGATTTTTCTACTCATCTATCTATGCATAACGTCTAGAGAGTGTTTGTCTTGCTGAAGGGAAAGAGCCCAGGGGATTCATGGGTTGAAGTTCTTCAGAAGGAAGAGCGTAAATATCCTTATTTTGGCTGCACTCATCTGAAAAAAATATCTATCAGTGTTGTAACTTGCCAGTCGAGGAACCTGCTCAGTGCAGTGTCCTGGAAAGTTTATACCTTTCTGTTAGTTCTTACATTTAGGGAACAGAGAAAATGGAACTTACTCGTGGGGTCACGTTCTGCTCTTGAGAGCACGTGGAGTTTTATTTTGAATTGTGCTATTCTGCAGCACCAAATTTGGGTTGTGTGCCCTGTTCTTCTGAGAGTTCAACGTGCTCATTCTCTCTGTGCAAATAGTTCCACTGAACTGCTTTATTTTATAAATAGAGACCTTTATTTGGTGAGTTGGTGAGGAGAAATTCTTCAGAAATCTCTGTTCTCACCTCTCGCAGAGTCTCTGCGCGACCTTTAATGAGGGCACTTAGTTCCAGGACAAGGGGAACGGCTTTAAACTGCCAGGGGGCAGGGATGGATGGGAATTTGGGCAGGAATTGTTCCCTGTGAGGGTGGGCAGGCCCTGGCACAGGTGCCCAGAGCAGCTGTGGCTGCCCCTGGATCCCTGGCAGTGCCCAGGCCAGGCTGGACACTGGGGCTGGGAGCAGCTGGGACAGTGGGAGGTGTCCCTGCCATGGCAGGGTGACACTGGGTGGGATTAAAGGTCCCTCCCAACCCAAACCCTTCTGGGATTCTACACCTCAGACAACTGCTGGGTTGGAGGTTTTGTCCCTCTGTGCTGAAAACCACGGGTTTAACAGGATACAAAAGGTGACAGTTGTCTGTTTCTGCCATTCTTCCCAGGGGCCAGGAGTTCTGGGTGGATCTGAACCTGATGAAATTATATGAGAGTGCAGAGTTCGACCAAATGCGGCGCCTGTCCACAGCCTCGTGCCCCAGCTCCAGCTCCAACTGCTACACGGTGTGGAAGTACTTCTGCAGGGACCACTTTGGCTGGAGAGAGTACTCTGAGGTACAGCCCCTTGCCAGTCCTGCTCCTGGGCTGGAACCCCAAACCCTCCGTGCAGCACACACCAAACACGTCCACGTTCAGCCTGGTCCCTCTGCAGGCGCCCCGGGGGTGATCTGGAGCTCCTGTGAGGATGAGGAGAGGCTGAATTGGGAAAGCAATAAAGGGACAGCTTTGCTGGCCTGGGTTGTGCTTCTGTGATCCTGTGACCTGAATTACCCTGAAAATCTGAACTGAATTGCCCTGAAAACCTCAGAGCCATGAGGGCTGGCAGACTGTCCCACTGGGGAGCTTGTGGCCATAGCAAGGAAGCCCCTCTGCAGCCTGGTTTGTTTTTATGACACTGGGACTGTTTCTGCAGCCCTCAGAGCAGCACCTCCGCTCACCTTGGCAGGTTTTAATTGATTTCCCTGTCCCCAGAGCTCTGCTGAGGCAGGACATGCACTGCCAGAGCTGGGGGTGCAGCCCCAGGCTGGGCACAGCTGATGTTTGCAGTGAAACCTCAGCGGTGTTGGCAGTCCCAGAAACAATTCCTGAGGGTAAGAACTGGAGGAAGTTGGGCAGAAATACCACAAATAACTCGCTGAGGGTGCTTGAGCTGTGACGAGAACTGCAAGGCCTGGGTTTGTGCAGTGTAGAGCAGGAATATGAATTTTGGAGTGTGTGGTTTCTCACGTGTGTTTTCCTTCCCTTTTTTCCCCCCATTTTCCCTCTGATTTTTTTCCCTGTTTTTTCCACCATTTCCCCCTGTTTTTCCCTCTGGTTTCCCTCAATTCTTCCCCTGTTTTTTCCCCATTTTCCCCCCTATTTTTCCCTGTTTTTCCCCCTGCTTTTCCCCCCATTTTCCCCATGCTTTTCCTCCCATTCCACCCCCGTTTTTTCCCCAATTTTCCTCCCTGTTTCCCCTGGTTTTTCCCCTGCTTTTCTCCACCCCGTTTCCCCCACAGCCTGTGGTGAGGCTGATCGAGGAGGCGAGCTGCCGCGGGCTGCGCGAGGTGCGCTTCGTCACCTGGCACAACCAGTACATCCTCAACATCAGGGACGGCTTCCAGCAGAACTCCTGCTTCCGCAGGGAGATCAAGAGGAGGCCCCTGCTGCGCTCCTGCCTGCTGCTCATGCCCTTCCTGCAGTAGGTATCCCTGGGAATGGGCAATTCCCACTGCTCTCCGCGTTGGGGGATGGGGAATTGTGTTCCTGGGTTATTGGGTGGGAAATGGGAATGAGAATCCAAAATCTGGGTCATGCTGGCAGCTCCTGACGCTTTCCAAAGTAACGTTTATTTGTAGTGTACTTTGTGGATGGTGGAACACCAGGTTTGCCAGATCCCTGGCCTTTTTTCAGCATGCTGGGCTGGGGAAGGTGTCCCTGCCTTGGCACTGGGTGGGGTTTGAGGTCCTGCCAGCCCAGAGCATCCCGTGCTGGTTTAATGGGAGCACTGGGTGTGCTCCCAGAGCCTCCCCGCTCTGGAGTTTGCTCACAGGCTCAGCACACCTGGGCTGGGAGGTGATTTTAGATGGGCATTTACAGGAAAGAAACCCCAGGTTATTAAACTGGAGGATGCCAGTAAAAAGCCAAGAGTGGACGTGCTGGTTAGAGCAGTCCTGGTTCTCATCCCAATGAAAAATGAGGATTTCAGGGCTCCTTGTGTTTTGCTGCCTGGGACTGTTTTACCACAGTGATCTGCTAAAATGATGCAGTTCCAAATTAATTCCCAGTTAATTTTGTTGGACCTTGAGGGCTCTGCACTCGTGAGGGATTGACCAGAACTGTCTGTGCCAGCTACCAAACCTACAAACTAAACTGAGATTCTGCTCTGCACCAAACTTCATCCTGATTTTATTTATCCAAAGACCTTGTAAAAGCTCACATAAAAACATGGATTCTTGACAAGAACAAGAGTATTTTAAATATTTATGGGATATATCCTTCAGGAGTCAGTGCTGCTTGCACTTCCCACATGATGCTACCTGAGATTTGTTCTTTCCCTCACCTCCCACCTGCTTCAATCTGTTCTAAAATTGAAGCAGGAAAAGAATCTTTGAATAGGAATGAAAAAATGTTGACTTTTTAATGGCTTCCCCTGTAGAATAAATAATATAAATATTTTACACATGTCAGAAGAACTGCACAAAGTACACCAAAGGACTGCAGGATTTTTACTGCATTTGATGTCTTTCTCATTAATCCATGATTTACTGGCAATCTCTGCTTGGTCTTCCACTCCAGTGTGAGTGATGAGGCCCTACAGGAAGATTTTTTTTACCCATTTGCCCATCAAAGAGGAAAACCAAATTAAAAACAAATGCACGCTTTGGAATTTGATTGCTATTTTAATAGTAATTTGTAGAACAAATTTCTGCGTTTCTGCTCAGCTCTTAATAACCAGTGAGAAGAATTTTGAGTTAAGTCAAATCCATGCAAATGAAGGGAATCCTGGCCTTGGCCTGGAGCAGGAGGGAGCAGCCAGTGAACACTCAGAGAGTGTTCCTGCCCTGAGAAGCAGGAGGGCTGTCACAGCTTTCCATGTGTTGATTTAAAAATAGACCTTTTTCCACTGAACTTCCCCCTCCCAGCATGAGTTTCTTGTGATTTTTGTGATTTTTTTTCCCATGGGTTTGATGTGATTTCTGGCCATCTGTGGGGTTTGGAGAGCAGCTCCACCCTGGGTGTCTCACGCTGCCTGCTCGGGGGCACCGCAGGGGCTGGAGAAATACTTGGGGACAATGCTCCTTGCTGGACTTTGGAGTGTTCCTGCAGCTGCAGGAGCTGTGCTGGTGGGAGCCAGGGCCCTGCAGGTGCCACGTGCTCCCTGTGTTCCCCTTGACCTGGAGGGAGAACCCCAGGAGCAAGGATTTACTCGGCTGAGTCAGGGCTGCTCACTCAGGTGGGGTCAGGGTGACACAAACCACAAAGGGCTCTTAGCTCAGCTCAGCAGCTTCCAGAGTGAGGATCCCACTCTCCAGAGCTGCAGGTGGCTCAGAGCAGGATCCTGCTGCTTTTCCAAGGGTTTTTTCCTGGCATCCGTGGGGCTTCTTGTCCACAGCTCCCTCCCTCAGCCCTGCCTGTTCTCCAGGCAGCATTCCCAGAGGAGGGGCAGGAAAATAACCAGCTGCAAATGCAAATCCACATCTGGCTGTGGAAATGGCAGAAAAGTCTTCCTGGGTTGGGAAGGGGCCTTAAATCTCAGCCAGTGCCACCCCCTGCCACAGGCAGACACTTGGTGCTCCAAGCCCTGTCCAGCATGGCCTTGGACACTTCCATGGTAGCCAGAGGCTTTTCATCCATGCTGGGGATGAGCTGGAGGTGGCTGGTGGCTGCTGAGGGATGAGCTGGAGGCTGCTGAGGGATGAGCTGGAGGCTGCTGAGGGTGTCTAAGCACTGCCTTTGTCCCTCCCCAGGACCCTGGGGGGCAGCTCCGTGGTGCCCTCCCCGTGCCCCGAGCCCGCCGCCGCACACGACCTGTCCCCAGCTGCTGTCACCTCCCCCAGCTTCTACCCCGAGACCTGGATTGGAATGGATCCAGCTCAGGACTTCATCCAAGTGCCTGTTCTGAAGGAGGACAAAAGCTACAGAACCATTTATAACCTGTTCCACAAGACAGTGCCGGAGACCAAATACAAGATTTTGAAAATCCTGCGAGTGCAGAATCAGTTCCTTTGGGAGAAGTATAAAAGGTAAGAGAACGCAATTGCGGTTCTTTAATAATGGATATTCCTAGAGGAGGAATTTTATGAGAGAGACTCGGATCTCCTCTCCCAGCTCAGCTCTTCCAGAGGGTGATACTGTAACGAAAACACCTTCTCCCTGGCTGACCCGCAGCTAACACCCACCTTCCCTTCCCATTTTCTGTTCCAGGAAAAAGGAGTACATGTCCAAGAAGATGTCTGGGCTGGACAGGATCATGAACGAGCGGCACCTGTTCCACGGCACCTCCCAGGACGTGGTGGACGGGATCTGCAAGCACAACTTCGACCCGCGGGTGTGCGGCAAGCACGCCACCATGTTCGGCCAGGGCAGCTACTTCGCCAGGAAGGCCAGCTACTCCCACAACTTCTCCAAGCGCTCCCCCAAGGGCGTGCACTTCATGTTCCTGGCCAAGGTGCTCACGGGCAGGTACACGGTGGGCAACCACACCATGAGGAGGCCGCCGCCCGTGGAGCCCGGCAGCGTCACCAGCGATCTCTACGACTCGTGCGTGGACAATTACTTTGAGCCCCAGATCTTTGTCATCTTCAACGACGACCAGAGCTACCCCTATTTCATCATCCAGTATGAGGAGGTCAGCAGCACCGTGTCCATCTGACAGCCTGGGCTGCTGCCCGTCGCAAACTCTCTCGGTTTGTGTTGGAGGGATAAAATCTGGGCGCTTCCAGACGTGGTGGAATGACTCGGGAGAGAGGAAATCTGAAGTGACCAACTGTGCACTTGCTGGTTGATTCCCTATGTGGAAATTGTACATATTTTTTCCATTGTTTATAGTTGAAAATCTGTGCCTTTTGTTATAAAACACTGTTTATTTATGTTAGTAAATGTTCATGTTTCAGAATGTCTCTGTGGGTGTCATTTCAGTGGCGTTCTGTGCCCGTCACGCCCTGATCTCAGCATTTCAACATGGCCATTTCTAGGGACTGGGGAGGCTCTTGGTGGTGCTGAGAGAGCTTCCAGTGCAGGTGGAGCTGCTCCTGAGCACAGCTCAGGTCCCACGGGATGGCTCCAGAGAGGGCCAGGGAGGAGGGGTGGAGGTGGCTCAGGAAAGGTGAAGTCCCCCAAGGGCTGGAGGAGTCCAAGGGGTGGCACTGTGTGGTGGCTTTGGAACGGAGATTTTGGATTGTCTGGAGAGCCAGACCATGGAATGAGGGTTGCTGCTCCTGTGGGTTTGTGCTGAGCCGTTCCCTGGCTCTGCCCAGGCTGTGCCTGGCACGAACAGGGTGGCAGTGGGAGGTGGGACAGCTGCTCCGAGCAGGGACTTTGTCTTCCCTCCCACTTCCCACAGGCGGGAAGTCAGTGCTGTTTGTCCCTTGGATGTTGTAATGGGGTTTTGCTTTTCTGGGTCCTCCTCCACAGCCCGGTGTCTGGGGACACTCCCTGGGAGGGATCAGCCTGAACCTTCCCCTTCCCACCTTCCTTGGAGCTGTGGGATGAGGAGGGAGCTCTGTGACAATGCACTGAAAATATTTACGGTGTCTCCTTGCCAACGTGCTGAGTGTCTGAGCCACCCCACAGGGCTGAGCACGTGGCAGCTCCACCAGGGTGACACGGCCTGGTGTCCCCTTCTGTGCCACCTGGGCCTGGCCCCGTGGCTCATCCTGGGGATCCTGGCNCAATGCACTGAAAATATTTACGGTGTCTCCTTGCCAACGTGCTGAGTGTCTGAGCCACCCCACAGGGCTGAGCACGTGGCAGCTCCACCAGGGTGACACGGCCTGGTGTCCCCTTCTGTGCCACCTGGGCCTGGCCCCGTGGCTCATCCTGGGGATCCTGGCCGTGTCCCCGTGTCACTGTCCCTGTCAGTGCCCGGCCAGCTGAACACTGGTGCCTCTCCATCCTCCATCCATTCTGGGCTCGGGTGGGACCATTCCCAGCTCCCTGGGCAGGGGCACTGGAGCAGCATGGGGCAGAGCTGGCAGGGGCAGAACGTGCCCCTAATTATGGTAATTTGTCCCTAATTAGGTTAATTGTCTCCTGACAGCAGTGCCGGTAGTGGCACCGGTTGCTCGAGGCACACCAGAGCAGAGAAANACTCGGATCTCCTCTCCCAGCTCAGCTCTTCCAGAGGGTGATACTGTAACGAAAACACCTTCTCCCTGGCTGACCCGCAGCTAACACCCACCTTCCCTTCCCATTTTCTGTTCCAGGAAAAAGGAGTACATGTCCAAGAAGATGTCTGGGCTGGACAGGATCATGAACGAGCGGCACCTGTTCCACGGCACCTCCCAGGACGTGGTGGACGGGATCTGCAAGCACAACTTCGACCCGCGGGTGTGCGGCAAGCACGCCACCATGTTCGGCCAGGGCAGCTACTTCGCCAGGAAGGCCAGCTACTCCCACAACTTCTCCAAGCGCTCCCCCAAGGGCGTGCACTTCATGTTCCTGGCCAAGGTGCTCACAGGCAGGTACACGGTGGGCAACCACACCATGAGGAGGCCGCCACCCGTGGAGCCCGGCAGCGTCACCAGCGATCTCTACGACTCGTGCGTGGACAATTACTTTGAGCCCCAGATCTTTGTCATCTTCAACGACGACCAGAGCTACCCCTATTTCATCATCCAGTATGAGGAGGTCAGCAGCACCGTGTCCATCTGACAGCCTGGGCTGCTGCCCGTCGCAAACTCTCTCGGTTTGTGTTGGAGGGATAAAATCTGGGCGCTTCCAGACGTGGTGGAATGACTCGGGAGAGAGGAAATCTGAAGTGACCAACTGTGCACTTGCTGGTTGATTCCCTATGTGGAAATTGTACATATTTTTTCCATTGTTTATAGTTGAAAATCTGTGCCTTTTGTTATAAAACACTGTTTATTTATGTTAGTAAATGTTCATGTTTCAGAATGTCTCTGTGGGTGTCATTTCAGTGGCGTTCTGTGCCCGTCACGCCCTGATCTCAGCATTTCAACATGGCCATTTCTAGGGACTGGGGAGGCTCTTGGTGGTGCTGAGAGAGCTTCCAGTGCAGGTGGAGCTGCTCCTGAGCACAGCTCAGGTCCCACGGGATGGCTCCAGAGAGGGCCAGGGAGGAGGGGTGGAGGTGGCTCAGGAAAGGTGAAGTCCCCCAAGGGCTGGAGGAGTCCAAGGGGTGGCACTGTGTGGTGGCTTTGGAACGGAGATTTTGGATTGTCTGGAGAGCCAGACCATGGAATGAGGGTTGCTGCTCCTGTGGGTTTGTGCTGAGCCGTTCCCTGGCTCTGCCCAGGCTGTGCCTGGCACGAACAGGGTGGCAGTGGGAGGTGGGACAGCTGCTCCGAGCAGGGACTTTGTCTTCCCTCCCACTTCCCACAGGCGGGAAGTCAGTGCTGTTTGTCCCTTGGATGTTGTAATGGGGTTTTGCTTTTCTGGGTCCTCCTCCACAGCCCGGTGTCTGGGGACACTCCCTGGGAGGGATCAGCCTGAACCTTCCCCTTCCCACCTTCCTTGGAGCTGTGGGATGAGGAGGGAGCTCTGTGACAATGCACTGAAAATATTTACGGTGTCTCCTTGCCAACGTGCTGAGTGTCTGAGCCACCCCACAGGGCTGAGCACGTGGCAGCTCCACCAGGGTGACACGGCCTGGTGTCCCCTTCTGTGCCACCTGGGCCTGGCCCCGTGGCTCATCCTGGGGATCCTGGCTGTGTCCCCGTGTCACTGTCCCTGCCAGTGCCCGGCCAGCTGAACACTGGTGCCTCTCCATCCTCCATCCATTCTGGGCTCGGGTGGGACCATTCCCAGCTCCCTGGGCAGGGGCACTGGAGCAGCATGGGGCAGAGCTGGCAGGGGCAGAACGTGCCCCTAATTATGGTAATTTGTCCCTAATTAGGTTAATTGTCTCCTGACAGCAGTGCCGGTAGTGGCACCGGTTGCTCGAGGCACACCAGAGCAGAGAAACTGCCTGGTCCCAAATCCTGCTCCTGAGAGGGACATGGGGACAGGACGGGCCCGGTGCCAGCCGTGCCAGGGGGATGTTCCCGATCCCAGCCATTCCAGGGGGATATTCCCGATCCCTGCCATGCCAGGGGGATGTTCCCGATCCCAGCTGTGCCAGGGGATGTTCCCGGTCCCTGCCCTGCCCTTGCTCTGTCCATGTCTGTTCAGGTGACACAGGTGCGGTACACCTGAGCTGGGATGGTGCAATAGTGCCCGGCTCCAGCTCTCTGCCCCTCCCGCGTCCCTCCTGCCTGTCCTGAGCCGTGCCACACCCGGGCCAGCCTCTGGCCGTGTCCCCGAGGGCGCCCTGGAGCCCATAAAGCCTTGTGGGATGAACCCCGTGCCTCCTGCCCTGCTTTCGGTGCTGTCCCAGGTGGAGAACCCGGGGATGGAACGGGTGACAAGGGAGGATGTGTGACAAAGATCTCGCTGTGTCACTGCCGCGGTGACACACCTTCGGGCAAGGCCGGGCTTGGGAACAGCCCCGTCGGGGACCTGGTGGCCCTGTGGGGGTGGCAGCAGTGGTGGCCTGGGCGGGAGGGACCTGCTGGGCTTGCTGGGCCAGGGGTGGTGCTGCTGGTCTGTTCTGGGGGACTGTGGGGAATGGGGGTACCCAGGGGGCTGTGGGAATGGGGGTACCCAGGGGACTGTGGGAATGGGGGTACCCCAGGGGGCTCCGGGAACTTCTTGAGGACCCTGTACTTGGGGACTGCCAGGTCAGGCCAGCTCAGGGCAGTGACGGGTGACAGAGAAGGGTGAGGTCACCTCTGCCGTGCCTGGGTGACACAGCCTGTTCTGGACACGGGATAAAGGTGCCCCAGAGGCCAGGAGGAAGGAACAGCTTGAGCAGGAGCTGATTTGGGAGCTGGGCAGAAGGGCAGGGGCTGTTCCTGGAGGGGACTCTGAAGTGTCAGCAGCCCCGCGGTGCTGTGGGAACAGCCAGAGCGTTCCCCATCCCACAGGGCACAAACGCTGATCCCAAGGTAGCCACGCTGGCCAGGGGTCTGGCTGGGCTGGGGAGCAACCTCAGGGACCCGGCTGTGCCCTGCCCCTGCCTGGGGTTGGTGCTGGTGATTCTGGGGCTGGGCAGCTGCGGGATTCCATCAGAGAATAACCCTGGAGAGGGAAATGTCCCTTGTCCCCTCCCTCCAGGTGCTGAGGGCTGAGTTCTGCGGGGCTCTTTGGGGAAGTGGCTGCAAGGAAGGTGCAGGCAGAGGGTGGTGGCAGTGGGGAGGTTTCCTGGGAGGTGTCCAAACCAACGTCCTGCTCAAGGCAGGGTCAGCTCTGAGGTCACTCCGGGTTCAGGGCTGCACCGAGTGTGCACTGGGAAACTGCAGGGCTGGAGCCTGCCCGGCTTCTGGACAACCTCCAGCCCTCCTGTGAGAGGTAAAAACCCCTTAAACCCAGGATGCAGGATGAAAGACCCAGCTCCTGGTGTCCATGGGCTGCAGCCCCTGTCTGTGACCTCCAGGCTTGGAGCAGGGGCTGCAGGAGAGGTGCTGGGGGTGAGGCAGGCCATAACTGGATGCAGTAGAGGTTTCTTGGGAGCAGGATGCCAGGCTGGTGGCTCTCCCAGGACTTCCATAAGATTTCTGTGGCTCTCCCATAGCTCACTAAAGCTTTGTCAGGGAAAAAAAATTCCCCTTTGCTTTCAGCTGTGCTGGGAGAAGCAGAGTGAGACAGGGCCAGGGTGCCCTTGGTGTCACAGCAGGGTGGGCACAGACTGGCCCTGGGTTTCCTCCTGCTGGAGGGGAATTTGGCACCTCGTGAGCGGCTGAGTCATGGGAGGCACAGAGCACAGCACGCCACGAGCCTCATGATCCCAGCACCAAACCCCTGCCCAGCCTGGGGGCAGGGATCTTCTTATTTGGAGTTTTTAATGTGGAAATCTGAGGTTCCCACACAGGAGTGAGAACTGGGGGATGGACACGGGGAGCATCTCTGGCTGCCCCTGGGGTTTCTCCATCCCCACCGTGTCATCCCCATCATTGCAGCACACCCTCTGCATTAATATTTATTTTTCTCTTATGGCTACAAAGTCTGTTTTTATGAGAATAATTTCCCACAGACCCAACAACAAATGTCAGGTTGACCTAAGGGCTGTTGTTGCCTCAATTTTCTTCGGGCTCCCTCTTGTCCAACCAGCCGGGTACAAGTTGTTTCATGCGTAATTAGCCTGTGATAAATCATCTCCTGCCTTGTCCCCATGCACGAGGAGCACATTCCCATGTGCTGATCCACGCTGGGGTTTGTTTGTCTGTGCACTCTGCGCACTCCCTGTACCTCTGCGGCTCAGCAGGGCCCGGCCTCGCCCAGGCTGCAGCTGCACGGGGACAGGAATCCACCCCACAGCACAGACTGCAGCTGCTCTGGGATGGGCTCCTGGCAGGACACGGGTTCAGCTTGCTGGAGATGATCCAGAGCAGCTGTGGCTGCCCCTGGAACTGTCCAGGGCCAGGCTGGGCATTGGGGCTTGGAGCCTGGGACAGAGGGAGGTGACCCCAGTGGCAGGGGTGGGATGGGATTTAAGGATGGGATTTAAGGTCCCTCCCAACCCAACCCATTCTACGGTTCTATGACCCAAGATGGCTGTGCAGACAGAGGGTGGATCTGCTGCCCAGCTGTGAGCCCAGCCTGGACACTGAACATCCCTTTAATCCATCACTGATGGTGGGGAGGTTCCTGGCTGTTCCTACTCTGCTCCAAGCCCTGTGCAGCCTGGCCTGTCCCTGCTGCTGCCCCCAGGCCGGGTGTTCATTGAGAGCCATCCCAAACACCCTCAGCCAGGTCACAGGAAGGACGGGACAGGGAAGTGCTGCAGTAAATACCACCATGGAATCAAATTCCTGTTTGTTTCCCATGAACTCGCTGTTTGCACAGTCAGACCAAAGGGCTTTGGCTTTCACTGGGATGCAGCACCGAGGCCAAGGCACCAACTGATGCCTTTTCCAGATAATCTCGGCTGGGATCTGCTGAGCTCAGAAGTCTCCTGCTGACAGAGATGTTCCAGGTGCTTTCTGTCTCATTCCTGCCCATTTTCCAGAGCATTAGGCATGGGAAGCACATTTCAGAACTGGCTCATAAAACCACACAAGTGTTTGTAGTGCCCACGTTCGTACCACGTTCTGGAGGCCGCTGTAGTGCACAATAATTATTGCAAGCAGCAAAGCAGGGCAAGGAGGAATATTGGTTTGCATTCAGGGCACCTCAGGGGTCCTGGCCTGGAGCTGCTGTGGAGGTGATGAGGTGAGGGGTGTGGCAGTGGTGGCTGTCCCTGTCCCTGTCCGGGCTGGTGACGAGGTGAGGGGTGTGACAGTGGTGGCTGTCCCTGTCCCTGCCCGGCCTTTGGAACACCTCTGGCAGCACCATGGGGACATGATTCTGTCGGGGCAGCCTGGTTCCATGAGGAACCAGCAGCAGATAATGAGATGTGAGCTGGGAACAGAAGCACCGAAACGCTCCCGAGGGCTCCTGTTTGCCCGTCTGCGTGTGAGGAGCAGAGGCTGCACTCTCTTGTGAGCTAAAACCCCTCCTGAAGGGAGCAGGGACTTGCTGCAGCCAGGCAGGGTTTGCTGTAAGCCCAGGACTGGCTGCTGACCGGCCGACTGCCGAGCGGCTCTGGTGGCTCATTTGTCACCGATAAGGCTGCAACAACAGCGCCGGGAGCGGCTCTGAGTGTACAAACCCCGCCAGGGTTCGTTCTCTGCACGGCACTGCCCAGGGTTGGAGCTTGGCCACAGGGACATCCCAGCCAGGTGCAAACCTTGGGAAAACAGGAATAAGGTGTCAGTGGGGTCCCAGGATGATCTCCCCGGCACAGGCGGTCACAAAGCTCAGCCTGGGCTCCTCCGAGTGTGCCAGGCAGGGGCAGGGAATGTGCTGAGGCACCGAGGAGATGAGGGACACCGGGACGCCTCCAAAGCCCTCATCATCTCCCAGGGCAGGATGCAAGCAGGGAAAAGGCAGGATTCACCTCCCTGGCTCTCAGGGATCAGCACCTGCTCCCGGAGTGCCCACCATCCCTAGAAGGGTTTGAGATGTGGCACTTGGAGATTCGGTTCAGTGGGAACGGGGCTTGGGTTTGGCAGCTTCTCCAGGCCTGGCTTGGAATGCACCGTGAGCATCAGCTGCTCCTGTGAGCTCTGCGTTCCTGGGTCGGTGTTGCAAACATCTGGCAGGCCGTTGTTTGTTTGTTTTTCCACCTCACACACATTTTCGTCATTTCTGCCGGGGATGCTCCGGGGAGGCCGCAGGAAGCCGGTCTAGCCAGGGCAAATCCGGGCTTGCTTTGGGAGGGAAGTCGGGAAGAATGAATATTTGCCCTGTGGCATCAATTTCCTGTCTAGCATTGTCCAAAACGCAGCTGGAGAAGGCCCAGGAGCACAGATGTGTGCGTTGTGTGTGCGCCTGGCACCCTCCTAGCAGGGCTGGGAAGGAGCCTTTTCTCTTCCTCTCCTCCTGGCAGAGCCCTCCCTCCCTCCAGAATTCCCAGAATCAGCGCTTTGCTGGGGAGCTCCTCTCCTCGGGCAACACCAGCTCATTATCCGGTTTATTCAGCTTAATGGCCAGTCTGGGCCCATGTGGGAAAATGCAGATGATGCAATGGATGCGCTGGGAGGTCCCAGAGCCCCCTGGGCTGGGCAGGCACCTCCACACTGCTTCAGCTTTAATTGACAGTGAATTTTAATGGTCTGAGGAGTGGTAGCTCAGTGCCATGTCCACTGCTGACTTCCCGGTGGGATGGGAGGGCACAGGAATTGCTGCTTGTTGCTGTGTAGTTACAACAATAACAAAAAAAACCAAAAAAACCCACCCTAAACCTGATTTATTTTAAATGTGCCTTATCCATGACTGAAATTTTGTTGTGGGCTTCATTGTAAAAGGCTTTTGATGCCTCAGGTTTGACGTGAGTCAGGTTTTAATGGATCACAGAAAATCCTGAGTTGGAAGGGACTCCCAAGGATCATTGAGCCCAGCTCCTGGCCCTGCACAGCACAATCCCAGCATCCCAGTGTATTCCATCTGCTCCCATCCTATGGTTCCCACAGGGACAAACATCAGCTAACAAGCCCTCTCATCCACATTTCCACCTTCCTTCCCATGAAATTTATTTGAGAAAGCCTTTCATTGTCAGTTCACAAACCGCTGGCAGTTGTTGGTCGTGGTTATGGAAATGCTTTATTTGAATAGTTATGGGAATGAGTTTCAGCTGAGGGCTTGGTTTGGCTCCAGCCCCAACCCGACTGTGCTGGAGCTGTTCTGGAAGCCCTGGATGGATGGCACTGGCCCCGAGAGGCTCAGGGCCCAGCTGAGGGCAGTGCTCTGGCTGTGAGCAGGGCAGGACTAGCTGGGGAGCACAGCAGATGAGCTCTGCCAGGGGCACAGCCCCGGGGGGAGATGGCACATCCCTGTGGAGCTTCCTGATCACTCCTGACACCGCATTCCTGCCCGGAGCAGCCGCGGTGGCCCAGACACCTCAGCCCGCACGCCAACCACGGGCACCGACTCCCCTCGGCCTCCTCCAGCAGCGAAGGGATTTGTTCTGATCTCATCAGCCCTTGGGGGCTGCTCAGAATCACAAACCCAGCCTGGTTTGGGCTGGGAGGGACCTTAAAGCCCCTCCTGTTCCCCCTTTCCCTGACATGTTCACCCTGATCAGGGAACACCTTCCCCAGACCAGGTTTTTCAGAATTTAAATCTTCCTTACAAATCAAACAAATGCTGAAATTCAAGCGCTCCCCTGATACCGTTGTGGGTTTGGATTTTATTGTTCTTTTCCTATTAAGTCATGTGCTGTGACAGCATAAATAATGTGACTGAGTGTCTTTGGCAGCCTGGTCATCTGCAATGTGTCTCGAGGCTTCTGAGGCGGGGTAAAGCCAGAAGAGCTGGAGCTGTTGGACTGAGCCAGGCTGTGGAAAGGGGATCATTACCTGGCTGCACGAATAAGTTGATTTCTTTTTTACATCTTCCAGGGTCTGTTTTCCTTTTGCTGTGTCTCTTGTAAGGCCAATTAACATTAATGGGAGTTGTATAAACAGATCCCTGCAGAAGGACCTCGTTAGCTCTTTCTTCCTGTGGTTTTCATTCCAAGTGAAAAGAATTTTGCTAAGTTTTATGGATTAGCAAGAATGCTAAAAAATATGGAATAGCAATGCTGGCTATTGCCATACTGAAGTGAATTTAATGAGTCAGGTTTGAATGGATTGGCAGGTCCATAAGTAACCAGACCTCTGGAAAATCCATACGGAGGCAACCTGATCAGCCAGCTGTACAAATATCCCAGTGACCGCTTCCTCTCGGACAGCGTAATTCCTGGGAAACTCTGTTTCCAGGGGAAAACCACGAGAAATTCTCACAAACTCTCCTTTCCCAACCTGCCAGAGAGGCGTTTGGGAGGCAGTCACAGCCGGGGGATTTCCTTGGGTCAGCAGTGCTGATTTCCTGGGACAACTGCGAGTCCCAGCCGTCCTCCATCCAACTGAGCTGGGATTTTTGTGGGTGTTATGTATTTAATTCAACTGTGAGAAACCTACAGCCCCTGACATCACTTCCCTGGCCTGGGGATGTTTGATTTTTCCCACGTTATGGTGGGATAATGAGATCTGGTTCCCTGTGTGGTCTCCCAAGGGGCCCTCAGGCAGGAAAGATTCTTCCCTGTTTCTTCTTCTCCCTGTGAGTTTGAGGAAATGTAAGGGCACGAGGGAGCTCAGTTGGATCAGAATGTGAATTTGCAGGTAAAACAGTGAAATATCTGAATTTCAAGTCTATCCATGTGGATTAATTACCAGGATCACAAGATAAATGAACGTGGTTGGACAGGAATGACAGAACTGTGATGGAGAACAAGAAGGTTGGAAAACGCCCTCCTTTTTAGAGAGGCAACTTTTGGAAATCTTAAATAAATGTAGGATTTAAAGAGAGAAATGTCCCCGGTGCAGTAGCTATTTTGATATTCCCGGCTCACCTTCCAAGCCCCGTTGTTTTGAATGAGCTCTCAGGGCTGAATTTAACATCCTTGCTTTCAAAAAGCCACACACACAAAAGGACAGTGTTTCCTTTCTCGTTTTTACTGCTGTTTCCAGTCCAGCTCTGTAATGCTATTTTTAGAACCCTGTGTTTTAATGCTGTGGCATGAACTGCTGGGATTTCCCCTGCCTGATATAAAATAGAGGATCTGCACTTTAGTATTAGCAGTCAGCCAGGAAATCCGTGCCTGGTGCCAGAAATGGGCCTTCCTTCATAAATCTGTATTTATTTTCATTTCCTTGTGCGGCGGTGACATGCCAGGTCAGCTGTGCTGGTGTCCTGACACGTTCTCCAGTGCCATGGAGCAGGGGAGGCTGCACTGGAAACCAGAGACAGGATTTGCCTCTGATTCACTGGCGACAGGCACAGCTGGGAAGTGCTGGTTTTCAGGAATCAGGGAATCAGGGATGGGACTGTGCTCTGATCCCCACAAAGAACTGGCAAAAGGCACTTCCATGTTTGCAAACATAAGAGATCAGTCCTGTCTGCTTGCCCTTAACACCTTGACAGAATTATCTTTTACTGATCACAGATTTATTACAAAGCGGGAAAGCTGTGATCAGGTGGGCTGAAATCAATGGAACAATCCCTGAATTGTCCAAGGCCAGGTTGGATGGGGTTTGGAGCACCCTGGGATAGTGGAAGATATCCCTGCCCATGGCAGGGTGGAACGAGATGAACTTCAACATCTCTCCCAACCCAGATCATTCCATGATTCTACAATCCAGAGATCTGGATGCTCTTTCAGCTTGGCCTGTCTGAGCAAACCTCTCTTTCTGTGTAAAATGAGGATTATTCTGCCAATTCATCATTTGGTGTCCAAGGAAGGCCTGGCATAGCACACGTGGGCTGGGGACAAGATGGGGATTACTCACAGGTTGGATTCGGTCTTGGAGGGCTTTTCCAACCTCAGTGGTTCTGTGATTCTGTGACTCAATGCACTTTCTGCGCAGTCTGTGAAGGAAAAAGGCTTTCTATAAATAACCTGTAATTACACTTCTTTTTGGATCTGAGTTAATTCCCAAAACTCCTGTGTCCTGTTGCTGCTCTGGCTGGTCCCTTCACCTGCACTGGGAGGGCTTTACAGGGTAAGGGTTGCATGAAGCACTTTCTAAACTTCTATTTTTGAGAGTTCTGAAAGGTGACACCTGTGTGGAAGTCGCTGCCATCCTTAAAATAACCGGGGTGGCAGCTCTGGGCGCTGTGACATTGGTGCTGAGCGGGGACACACATGGCACGGGAGGAGTGGGACTGGCTCTTATCAGGGTTTTAGAGCACCAGGTACCGTGGAGTTTAATTCTGACAGGGCCCCAAGGTGTGACAGCTCCATAAATATTGAATGTGCCCTTAATCTCGGGGCAGGGAGTGCTGTGCCCCCAGCAGGAAGTGCTGATCCTCCCCTGCTGAGTGCAGATACTACAGCGAGTATCTCCCACCGTATCAGCCCAGATAGGGGAAGTGTACTCAGGGGGATATTGTGCAAGGAGCAAACAGCAGCAGGGAGAGCTTTTGTTCCGCAGGCACTGAGCCCAGGTCAGCAGGTGACACGCTGCAGAGCTCCCAGAATTGCAGGCTTGGAGTCACATTTGACTTGATCTGCAAAGAGAGTTTCTGTCCCCAAAAAGGGGGGCTTGGTGTGGAGCCCTCCCGCAGAGGAATGGGGAGAAGAGAGAGTGCAGGGCCAGTGGGACACGTTGGGAGCTGGGCACCCCAAACCCTGCTGGGGGACGCGGCTCTCAGCCCTCACACCCTGCGGAACAACCCACAGCCCTTCCCCTCAGCCCTGGAAGGCAGGCCAGCAGGTAAAGGTCAGCGGGCTCAGGTTTGTGCGTGTAACGCTGGATTCTGCAGGGAAGCCACGGCTTGTGAGAGGAGGCAGCAGTGTGGGATGCCAGGCTGGCTGCTGTGTGGGGGTTTCCCGTGACTGATGCCCTGTGACAGCCCGTGCGTGGCGCCTGCTGCTCGGCTGGTGCAGCTGGGGACTCTGTCGCTTCTCGCCATCCCCACACAGCAGCAAAACTCTTTGGGAATGAAATGTTCTGCCATGAAATGGAGGCTCACAAAAGCACTCCCCACAACCGCTGGGAATAAACTCACTGTTAAGTTTATTCACGGTGCTGTGAAGAAATGGTGAATGCTGTGGTGCACTGGCCCTGTGTGGTGTGAGGGGGTGTGGGGTTTGGAGTGGCACCTTTGGCTTTAAGCCATCAGCTGCTGCACTTCAAGAGGGACCCACAGAGTGTGGCAGCAGCCTGAGTCCCTGCAGGAACCCCAGGTCCAGCCTGAGCTCCCAACAAGGCTCCGTCTTGCCCACAGTGATGAGATCACAGGATTTCCGAGGCTGGAAAAGCCCTCCCAGCCCTTGGAGTCCAACCTGTGACAATCCCACCTTGTCCCCAGCCCAGAGCACCGAGTGCCACCTCCAGCCCTTCCCTGGTCACCTCCAGAGATGGGCGCTCCAAGCCTCCCTGGGCAGCCCCTGCCAGTATTTAACAAGATTTCCATGAGGGAATTCCTGCTGATGTCCTCCCCTGGCCCAGCCTGAGGCTGTTCTCTCTCCTCCTGTCCCTGTTCCTTGTGAGCAGAGCCCAACCTGGGGCTGTCCCCTCCTGTCAGGGAGCTCTGCAGAGCCACAAAGTCCTCCCTGAGCCTCCTTTTCTGCAGGCTGAGCTCCTTCCCAGCTCCCTCATTCCCCCTCGCAGGCCTGACTCTGGATGCAGGCCGTTGTGTCCATTCCCTGGGGAGCAGTGACATATCTGGGCCACCTTTGGTGTGCCCTGGTGGCTGCAGGCTGGGGCTGAATGTCCTGCACAGCAGCATCCTGGGGACCTCTTCAAAAACCCTCTGGCAAAGCGTCATTGCTGTGGCGTGTCAACACGGCCTCCAAACAGTGGCTGCAGGTCACCAGGGATGGGGACAGAGCTGCTGGTGCCATGTTGTGTAAACAGGAAGAAAATCTGCCTGTTCCCTCGGTGACTCCATAGTGACCGGGAAACACTGGCTCATTTCACAAGCCCCCCTGCCTCCCCCGGGTCACACACACGGTTTGCTTTCCCCAGGAGCCACGGACACCTCTTTGTGTGCCTCTGAGTCACGGCTGTTCAGGCTGGAAGGGACCTCAAAGTTCAGGGACCCCTGGCAGGGAGTCCCCACTCTTGTTCCCAAACATCTCAACAGCTCTGGGCCTTCCGCTGGCAGCTGTGCCAAGTTCTTCAGTAGCTTTTATTCGGGATAAATCACAAAGGAACCTAAAGATTTTAAAGCAATTTTATCTAAAATCTCCTTTCTGAAACCGTTTAGGATACTTTGAAATAGCAAAGAGCTTATGGAAACCATCACTTGCTCACAGATTCATAGGAATGGGGCAAAGTTTGTGATGCTGAGCAGTGCTAGAGGAGCCCCAGAACAACCAGCCTGAGGGGTCTGCAGCTCCCTGTGTAGGGAACAGCCAGCACGGTGAGGTGGTGGCTGCCACAGCTCCTGCACCTCCCTGGGCTCCACAAGCTGCCAGCTCAGCTGGCATCAGAGCCATGGGTCACCTCAGGTGGTCACGGGTCACCTTAGGTGGCCTCAGGACACGATGGCCGAGCTCTTGGTCAGGGCAGTACAAAGGCAGAGCCAAGTCCAACTCCTTTGGCCATCACCTCCCCCAGTCTCTACCTTTAGACACCAGAAATAAGCATTTTTGCACTTCAGTAAACATTACCTCTATTTGGATGTTGGCTGGAGTCTTGCCTTTGCTCCTTTTGAAGTCAGTGGGTTTGGCAGATGAGGAAACGGGTTCTAAAGCAAAGCAAGAAAATCTTATTCCACCTTAATTTAATCCCAGTTCCACTCACATAAGGGTAGAGCTGCTTTTTAACAAGTCTGTTGTAGCAACAGCCTGCAATCAACACACAAACATGCTGTTATCTCTTTGTGGGAGATAAATTTAAATTGTTGGGCCATGCCATGGAAATGCAACATTTGCATTTTCCTATCAGGATGTGCCAGGACACTGCAGGGCAATCACAAAGCAGGAGTTGGGCACTACAGTGAGGTGGAGGAAGGAGCAGCCTGACCTCCTGCCAGGCACGGTACGCTGCTGTTTAAAAGTGGTTCAAAGGGGATGGAGAGGAGCCCAAGCAAAGCTCCAGAACTGTGACACCAGTAAATCTCATAACAGTCTCAAGGATTGCAAAGACTCTCCTCACTAGTCCTTATTCGTGATCCCATTCCCTGTGATGCTGGCTGGGAGCATGGATCTCGGAACTGTTTTTCCATGGATCTCAAAACTGTTTTTCCATGGATCTCAGAATGAGGCACGCACACACTGATCTTGCCCCCTGGGTTCAAGTGAGCCCCGCCATCCTCCCTGGATGTTCCATCCCCTAAACATCCCAGCTTCCTTCAGCTGTGTTTTCTCTTTATCTTTTCCTGTTTTACAGTGACTCCACATTCCTTCATCACTGCCTGGTGTTTCTTCCAGTAGCTCACCAAGGCTGTAACATCTGTCTTGTTTCAGCTGTCCTTGTCCCCTTCCAGTGGGGAGGGCTTTGTGTGCTGTTTCTGTTTTGGCAGGACTTTCAGGTTTCTTTTTTTTTTTTCTTCTTCTTTTTTTTTTTTTTTTAAGCCAGCAGCAGTAACGCTTCCCTCTCTCCAGCTCCTGTGTTTAAATTAGGAAAGAGCAGATCGCTGGTGGCTGAGGGGAACAGGGAAGATTGATTGGGTTTCTGCAATCCCATGGGAGTTCCCTGGCAGGCTCCTGGGAAACTGCTGAGTCCTGCAGAGGTGAACCTCACCCCCGTGGTAACAGCTCTGTTTTGCCTGAGGAGCCATCAGGAGTGCCACCATCATTGTCATCCAGGAGCACTAGGAGATCTCACAGATATGCCCTTGAATGTCTTGACAGCAGAGAACAAAACCTCCAAACCCTCTGCACTGTCTCCCAGGGGGTTGGGCTTTTGCTTGGGCTTTTGACAGGAGAAGAGGAAACTGTGCCAGAGGAGGTTCAGGTTAGACATCAGGAGGAATTTCTTCATGGAAAGGGTTTTTCAGCATTCCAAGGCGCTGCCCAGGGAAGTGTCCTAGGAATGACTGGATGTGGCACTCAGGGCTCTGGGCTGGTGACAGTGTGGTATTTGGTCAGTCAAAGGTCGGGCTCGATGATCCTGGAGATCTTTTCCAACTCTAAGGATTCTTTGATTCCCTGCCCAAATCCCATCCTGCTGACTGGTCTGTGCCCTCTGTCCCTCCATGCCCGTTCCTGACTGCCGGAGCTGCCTGTGTGCTCTGCATTCCCTCCTCACTCCAGCCCTGCATCCATGACGCTTTTCCTGGCACCCTTCCCAACTGCTCTGGCTGCCAAGTCAGGCTCAGTACAAGCGTCTTGTAGTCCCTTCCAAATCCTTTCCTATCGTGGCAAATAAACCCACTGTCCTCCACACACACACTCCTGATATTATCCTTGACAGCTCTTCACTTCTGGCACTCAGCTGCTGCTTAATCATATGGTTTCGCTCTCTGAGTCACCTCATGTGCTCTTGCAGCCAAGAGCTTGACTTTCATTTGGCAATGTCACGGCAGGAGCATGTCCCTCGGGATGCCATCGCTGCCCTGCATGCCCCACTGCCACCAGCATGCTCCTCTGTGCTCTGCTCTGGGCTGCCATCGGTGCCTGTGGAGAGTGGGACCAGTCCTCCCCTCTGCCTTCCCACCACCCCGCTTTTCCTGATTTTATCATTTTCCTGCTGCTTTGCAGAGTTTCTGTTCTTAGCAGAGTGACCTGCCTGACCTTGACTCCCAGGTAGCCCTGGTGCTCAGATCCCTTCTCCAAACATCCTCCCACTGAGGCCCCCTCTCCCCCCATGCTCTCGTCCTTGTGACATTTGCAAAGAGGGGGCAAGCGGAGCAAACCAAACAAACCCAGCAAATATCGCTGGAAAAGGGGAACCAACACGATGTGCAGAGAGCACCAGGAATAACCTCGCTGCCTTCCGAGCCCTGTCCTTCCCCTGACCCCCTCCTGCCGCACGTCTGCTCCGCGCTGTGGGCCCGGCACGGGACCCCCCGCTCCTCCCCAAATCCCCTGTGTACCTACAGAGCGATAACCGAGCTCTGCTCCTCCCTAGGAAAACAACCGGAGCTTCCCAGAGGAGCTGTTTGCAGACAGCGCTGTGAAACCGCTTCCCTGCGCCACTCTTTGTACTGAGCAAATACAAGGGCAGCCTAAAGCCAGAGGGCTGGGATAAAAGTTGGATTTCTCATGGTCCAGAGAATGCTGCAGGTGTGGACACACCTATTCACCCTCCCAGCCCCTCGGCCGGTCCTGCTTTGTGAGAAGAGGGTGTTGGTGTTTATTGCCTTCTCCCCCAGCTGCCCACTGGCACGGACTTTGCTCCTTCAGGCTGGGATTTCTAAGCAGTGGGAGGCTTTCCACGTGTGTTTGAGAAGGTACAAAGCCTGCCGGAAAACAATGGAAATAGCTGCCTTATGACTGCTGCGTGTCACGCACTCGGTTCTTGCCTGTTCGTTTGTCCTTGGAACTGCTCACTCTGCCTGGAACCTGATCCCGAGCGGTGCCGGGCGCCGGGGCTGGCACGAACACCGGCATTATGCCATGGGCACAGACATGGCTGCACTCTGGCCTGGACGGAGCTCGAGGCCTCGGGCAGGGGCAGACTGACCCCCTGAGCTGGCCGCAGCCTGGAGCCACCGTGGATGTGTGGAGCGGGCTGTGGGTTCCGTGAGGAGTGGGTGGTTTGTGGGGGCTTCCTGCTGGGAGGAAACAGCTGTTTCAGTGCTGAGTGTGGTGGGAGCAGCTTCTCCTCTGCTCTGCTTCCCACAGGCCCCTGGCCGTGGGAGCATCCCGGCTGGCTCAGCATGGTTCATCCACATTCTCCACACCTTCAGGACAGCATCTCCCCTGACCCCCTCAGAAAGGCTCCCCTCAGCCTTCCCAAAGGAGAGGCTCCCTCTGCAAGCTTCCCTCAGACCCCAAGGACAGGATCTCCTTTATTTCCCCTACAACAGCCTCCCCACAGACGCCGAGGACTGGATCTTCTCATCCACAGGCTCCTCTTTGTACAATTTCCCTTTAGGTCTCCAAGCACAGGATTGCCTCCATCTCCCCCAGGACTGGATCCCCTCAGAACCCTCTGGGACAAGCTCCCCCCAGCCCCTGCCAAGAACAGGATCCCCTGAGCTGGATCCCCTCAGAACCCTCTGGGACAAGCTCCCCTCAGCCTCCCCAGCATAGACTCCCCCTCAGTCCCCTCAAACGTGGGATCCCCAAGACTGGATCCCTTCAGGTCCCTCTGGCCAAACTCCCTTCAGCCCCTCCTCAGCGGGCACAGCCCGGGGGAGCAGGGATGCAGCAGCCTCCGTTCCCCCGTCCCTCCCTGTCTGCTGCGTGCTGCCGCCCGCCTTCCCCCCGCCCTGCTCGGCGCTCCCCCCGCTCGCCGCCCGCGGTGATCCGCGCTGAGCTCACGGCCGCGCCTCAC